>VYZX01000786.1:0-255727 GCA_013401335.1 Brachypteracias leptosomus
AAAAAAATTTAATTACTCAACTATGAAAATAAGTAAGTAAACCCCAACCATGAGAAAAACTCAAGGTTAGTGCAGAGATAAATGGGATTTTTTTTTATTTTAGGAGTGTAGCTTCATGTTAATTATATATATTGCTAAACATTTCACTATGTGGTAGAGCAAGTGCACAATTCTGTTTTAAAAAAATATTATTCAGTAAAAACAGCAGCCTGACTTGAAGCTGAATTTGGAGGGACCTGCAGTGTTGTCTCTTGAGTCAGATGATTTACGTACCAGCCAGGTGAGAAGTAGCAAGACCTAGATGCAGGCAGTCAATTCTGAGATATTTGGTTTCACATCAGATATAAATATTATTTTCAGATTTTTTTTTTTTTTTTCCACTCTTTGCAGAGTAGAAGGTCCTTGTGAGAAACCAGAAGGACAAGAGCTGCCAATAAAGCAGTTTCATTTCTAGCTCTTCCTTTTGGTCAGAAGATGGAAGAGAAGAGACATCTCAGCTGTGCCACCAAGGGCTGGTGGTTGGGGCAGCAGGTGAAGCAGAAAGAAAAGCTGACCAATCCCCAGATTACCCTGACCCTCAAAGCCAGCCAGCTGCTTCATGAGCAATTTCACAACTAAGCCATGAATGATCCAAAAAGCCTTTAAAGATTGTCTCTGACTTGTTTTGCTTGTTCATGAGAATATGTTGCTCCTGGGAAGTGATGTGGCCAGCATGTTGTGAGTCATGAATTGCACTGATTGCAAGCACAGCTGGGAATCCTCTTCAGCCATTCCCAATTGCTTCCTTTCTCTAGCCTATTTTATCATTTGATTTTTTACTGGCAGAAAAAAAAAGTTACATTAAAAATAGGGCTTTGTTGCTTTTTCTGGCCCCAGCACTCCTTGGCAGCTGATTTCACTCTTTCTCTTTCTTTTCCTTTTTTAAATCTTCATTTATTTGGAGAGCATCAGACCACCCTTCTCTGTCCAGAAAGTCTCTCTGCTTCTCACTGGTCTGGCCACTTTCCGTGGCAAGTTTTGCTTGCAGCAGGTTGCCCCATATCATACCCTCTTCTCCTTTCCCATCTTGTCTCCTGCCTGCTCTTGCATATCCACCCATTTTGTATATGGCCTCAGTGCTGGAAATATATTTTTAGCTAAGCCTCTTACTGGCTTTCCAACAGAATTGGTAACTGAAACCCTGGCACTTTAACTCAGTAAAACCTTCTTGTGTTCTTGTTTGCTCCTTTTTATACAAAAGCCCATACATTTTCCCTGCAGGCTTGTAATTGTGCTGCCATTATAGGCTGGCTCTTTTAAGCCAATCATCTGAAATGCCCCTCGTTTTGTGCTCTGCATTATTGTGTGGAAAAAAAAAAAGCAAAACTCCCTCTTCTCCTTGCTGTGCAGACATCTCGATACAGAAATGAGGCCGTGCAAATCTATCTCCTCAAATTCTAGAATAAGAAACCAGCCTCACACCAAAGTCAGTGAAAAATCTCACACTGGCTTCAGATGACTTTAAGTCAGATCCTAAGGGTGAAGCTGAGGTCTATGGACCATTCAAGTTCCTCTTTAAACAAATTGATGGAAATAGCTATTGTCCAATACCAGGAGAAGAGTAGTAGCAACCTTGGAAGACTTCTCCTCATTCTGGGAAGCATCTGCAGCGAGGGATTTGAACACTAAGCCCCATTCTCCTTCCCTCTGCCTCACATGTCCCCAGCAGCTGCCTCTGGCAAAAGGAGCCCTGCAGTAAGCGCTTCCTTTCAGCTCAACAGTTATTTTGCCTGCAGCCCAAGCAATATTTGACACATATTGTATCCTGTTTCTGCTGTGTCAGCAGTGTTGGGTAAACACGTTAGCTCATCGAGGCATGAAATTCACAATTGTTTTCCCATTTGCAAAACAAACCACGTCCAATAAACCCAGGGGACAAGCTGGTTATTCAGATTCTCCTAAAGCAGCTCAACACAAGAGAAGTGGTTAATAAAGTTACTACTCTCCTCCGTGATCCATCAGCTGCCTCTGATACTATGAAGTCTTGCTGACGTGGCAGGAATAGATGACATTGCCTTTCAGCTGCCCCATCCTCTTCCCTCCAAGGGGACTAAGCAGGTTGAGAAGACTGATAGGTTGTCTCTCCTGATGGTAACAGGGGTCTGGTTCCCTTTCTGTGCAGTGCACAGCAGAAGAAATAAAGCACAACAGCACCGCCTACAAATCCTGCTTAGCTGGGACTGGCTGCTGCTAACACTTGCTGGATCCCAGGCTTGGATGTTGGAGGGCTGATTTCACCTGGAGTTCCAGCCATCCTCCTGTCCATTTCTGAATGCTGAGGGATGGGAAGCAGCAGGATCAACCAGGAGGTTTATTTACCATTCTACTATCGTAGATACACCACAGCAAACACAGCATTTCAACCCTGCAGGCAATGATAGCACAGTGGCCTGAATTCATCCCACCTACCCATGGGCACTGAACTCTTCCACTGACTTGGGAGGAACAGAGAGTGACAGACATCTCCAGAAGGCTATGCAGAAAGAGGTGCCCTCTGCCAGTACCTTCCTCTCCATGAACTCACCAAAGTTAGGCAGTGCATATCTGAGAGGATATACACATATTTTGTCCTCTGCACTGACTGCTTCACTCCCAGATTCATTTGTAGGTTCTCTTTGTCACTTATCATGAGGTCTCACACAGACTTTATCTAGGGCACTGGCTGAAGCCCACCGAGGTGCTGGCAGCAGCATCCCCTTCACTGCCCCAACTGTGACAATTAGTGGCAGGAGGCTGCTACCAGTGCAGCTCACTGATCTTCCTACCCAGACACCTCTGCACATCTTCAAATTTTGTAAAGCAAAACAAAATCCTTCCTAAAGTGTCTTTATAGTTAAACAGGTGTAGTCTTTGTACAGATTCACCTGGGCTAGTGCCCATGTTTAGCCCATACCCAGAGCTAAACTACAGCAGTTGCCTTATCACCTGATGACCCCTCCCAAGCAAAGAATGGGAATCAGGAAAAGGAGAGGAGATCCACAGGTTGAAATGAAAACATTTAATTAAACAGCCAAACTAATACCAATGCTACTATAAAGTATATAAAGTTATACTTATCTCAATGAATGCACAGTGATCACAGTAAAGCATCCTCAGGAGCAGAATAGTAACCAAGGCTCTCCAGGGAAGGAGAGAAGCAGGAGGAGAAGAAAGAGGAGGAATCTCCATCCTTAGCAAACTTCCCCCTTTATACTGAGCATGGTGTTTATGGGATGGGACACACCTGTAGCTAACTCAGATCAGCTGCTCTGGCTGACTCCAAACTGCTAATGGGCTGTAGACCATGGTTGGCCCAGGATTCTGTCCCAGCAAAACCAGGACAGCTACATGTCATCTGCTTTCCCAGTACTGTCACTTGCTATAAGAAAACCTATGGAAAACACTCATCCTATGCCTGGTAGAGTTTAGGATGCATTCATTTGTTTTAAGGGAGGAGGAATGGGGAAAATTTTAACTTCTGGACATTGTTCCTTTTGTTGAATCTCCTTTTTAATGTCAACATATATTCTCTTTTATATCTGTCTCTTTTTTATATCAATAAATAACTTCACATGTGAGCCAAGAACATCAAATGAATACCTTTCACCAAATCAGTATGAAATAATCTTAATAAGATCCATCAATTCTTTTCCTGTTATAATAGTTTAAACTCCAATACTATAAGCTGATGAGTTTTAGACAGCCTGTTTCCTAATTGGTATGTAGCCCTGGCCTTGACCCTGCTACCTCAACTGTCTCACATGCTACTGCCTAATAATTCCTCAAGAATGGAGACAGAGGCTACACCTGGTTGTTCTTTACTACCAGAAAGCACAACTCTGGGGTCCAGCTGAAAGGGGAATTACACTGAAGTGTGACAATGTTCTCTATAAGCAAGTTGTGTTTTTCAGGACCACTTAAGATGCCTTTATCATCCCACAGTAAAATATGTGGTACACAGTTTATAGACTTCATGCTCCAGAGATGGAAGGAAAGTGTAAAATCAGTTATGTCCTGGGAAACAGCTGTTGTAAATTCATTCCTGTGTTTATTAGGCATTATTGTTTATATGCCTGAATCTGCAATGTATATAATTTCAAAAGTAGTAGGTTCTGTGCATGCCACAAAGCGTGGCAAATGACTGAAACTCAGAGTGAAATATCAAAGTAAATTGAAGTCTCCTAAGTTAATCTGTGAAGCTTTACACAGCTTGGATAGCAACAGAACTGGCAGTTCAGGACACCAGAATTGTATCTGGAATGAATTTGACACATTCATCATAAAATTATTAATTCAACTACTGTCTAGGGCAGCAAAGTCCATCTGAACAAGTCATCTTCTCCAGCTGAGGACCATGAACTAGTGGGAAAAAATGTGAAGACTCATGTTGATTTTTATTAGATTCAGCATTTAACCCCACGAGGTTTTTGTTAACTGAAAGATATATGTTGTATTTAAATGCCCTTACAATAATGAGTAGTAGTTCTCCCAGTGAATTTGCTAAAAATACACCAATGTGATTTTTAAAGAAAATAAATGTTACATTGCCCTGGCACATACAGTAGTTTCCTTCTCCTCCTGAAAAGCAGTCTGAAGTCTAAATGCCTGGAAGGGACTAAAATGGGCCTAAAATGACTACTCTAAAGCTCTTGATGTAATTGGTGTAAAGATGTTGCAGTACCACTATTTACCTTTGACAGATAATTAGCAAATATTCTGGGGTGCCTTCTCCCTCTAACCCTGATTTGATGAACAAATGCTCCTGGAAAGCCACAGGAGAGAATTATTCCACTGCACAAGGCAACTTTTACTTGGGGATCTCAAGGTATGCCTCAGAAATGTTGAGCTTCAGGGGTTCATCCTTTTACAGCGAGCTGCTGGGAAACAAACACATTGGGGTCAAGTGGTAAATCCCAGCTAAAGGTGCACGATCTTCCACAATTCTGCTAATCTTCTTTTAGCCTCAGGATCAACTTTTGCTTTTAGAAACACTAATGGTTAAAACCTATTGAATCTTGGATGAACATTTACAAGAAGGGAGTGTTTGTCCTTAAACACCAAAGGCTTTTGAAAAGCTCTGTCACTTCTCTCAGATGATGGAAAACAGCATTTGTGGAAGAAATGCTATTCTCTAATGAGTGCCTGCTTTAATCCAGAGCACACCAGAGGCTAAATAAACTGAGTGGGTTTAGCCAAATGTGCATACAGTTCACATAGGCCTTGCTCGGGCTAATGGATCATTGTTATGCCAGGATATAATGGATAAATTGGCAAGTGTCTGTCCCTTGCATGTTTGATGCAGTCTCTGGATGAACATGTAAGGCCACATTTGCTTGCTTTCTATAGTATTCTTTCTTACAGTCAAAACTTCATTTGTATGCTCAAAATGGCATAAAAAGTTCCAGAAATAATTCAAAGTAATTAAAAATAAAAGGGCAGGAATCCAGTGCCAGAGAGGGGAGCGTTTTCTCTTTTAGCCTCTTTTTGTGGATCCTGTTGTGCCAAGACTGAAAACAGTGAGATGTTCAAATATTAATAAAGTGGTAGCACAGCCAAATTAAAATGCCCCAATTCTCATAAGTAATGTTTCCAGCAGTGCACAAAAGAATAATCAAGCCCCCAAACTAGTGAAGGAGAATTTATGACCCACCATCTGAGCTGCCAAGAACTCCCCACGTGCCGACACTGAGGATGGTGTGGAATTGCTCTGCTGTTAAACTTCACCCAGTTCTGCACTACAGAAACAATCAGCACCTGGCCAAGGAAAGTCTTCTGCTGGCTTCTTGAGGTCCCTGCTTAGCACATACCTTCATACCTGCACAAAGACATGCAGCACTATTTTTTTTTTAAAGCAGCAATTCTCAGTGTATGAGAAGCAGGACAAGTTGTATTTAATGTGCGATCCTACGTCATGATGCAGGGAAAACCACCAGGTCCTGGGGCAATCAGAAGTAAAGCTAGACACTGAAATCAGTGCATCAGTAGGGGAAAATAGGGTTCGGGTTTGCTTTTGGGGTTTTTTTATGTTAGCAGCAGAATCAAGATATTACAACCTTACAATCTTACAATATTCTTGAAAGTGCTATTTAAGCAAACCTGCCCAGAAAGAAGAACCAGGATAGTGACCTACACATGTTGTACGCACTCATCCCATGTGTTGCAGACACCTAGGGCACTGCACTACCTCTGGGCTGGCCTTTTCTTATGGTTCAGGCTAGACTTTATGTCTGTGTGCTGTCCTATCATAAAGCATTTTGTGGGGTTTAGCATGAAGTGAGGAAACAAAACCCCAAATGCTGTCCTTTTAATACAGCTCCTCTCTGTGCTACTCTTTTTCCTCTTCTGCACATTAGGAGATGAAGATGAACTGAGCTAACAGGCAGACGTCATGGTCACCTTATTGCACTTTAACGAATTTGAAACATGGCAGTTTTCTTGACATGCTCTTCCTCTCTCATGTGTTCTGGTTCACCTCAGCTTCTCACAACACCATACCTAAGTTTTATTTAAGTGCCTTTTCTTACTGTATTCAGCAATCAGACAAACCTGTCTCTCTCTAGACTGTTTTTCCAATCCAAAATATGTCCCGCATACATTTCAGCTGTGATTTTGGTCCTGTCCCTAACTGGATATAGAAATGCTTCCTGATGTTTCAAGCATCATAATGTGTGTTTTGAAAAGCAGCACCTGCCATGTTATGCCTAGTCTACCCCTTGGCAGATTTATCTACCAAAGATCAGATGTCTGATCTCTCTCTCTAGAGTCAGGTCTGCCTTTTCCCAGAATTCTTCCTGGTGCCCAAGATATGTATTACCCCTCAGGTTTATCTTGCATTATTTACACATTTATAATCTGTAGTTCTCTATCTTTTCATACAGAGAAGAAAATTTCAAAGAGTGAGGAAACAGCCCAAAAACAGTTTCTAGAAATGTAGATTTAGATTATTCTGTTCACCCTTACCAGTTACTTATAATGACCATGGAATTAGATACTTCCCTAACTGGAAAAGGGTTAATGCAGAAGTGGAACAGAAAATACTTTTGTCCCTAGCACAGTCCAGGGCAAAACTCTATAGAAATAGTACCAGAGGCTTGCTTGCTTTTAATTCAGTTTACTAGAAAATTTAGCTGATTAAAACTAGAAAAGGAGGTACTTTAAGAATTAGCCCAGGTTTGCATGTTCCAATCCAGGCAGTGAGCTGCAGTACCTTCATGACAGCAAAATCAATGCTGACACAGCCATACATGGACAACATTCACAGAAATGTAAAAAGAAAGGCTCCTGGCCTAAGATTCCAGCCTAATTGAGCCAAACACAATAAACATGATAATTATTCCTTCTCACAGTGAAGTGAACAATTCAATTTGGAAGGGAAGATGTGCCATTGCTATTCCCCAGTCCTGCTGTTATTTTATTTTATATGCACTGTTACTGCTCATCACAGAGATTTTCTGCATTTAGTTAGGGAGTACCTTTGCCAGAGAGTTCAAATTATGGTCTAAACTCGGGTTAATGTGGCTTCTGAGGGCTCGGCTACACAGGGAAGTTAGAGTGCTATAATGGAAGCTGTTAATTTCCATCACTAAGCCTTTCTGGACACTCTGGGCCAGGCACAGACCAGCACATGTTCACTCACTAGAGCTGGAGCTGGCCAGGCTTGAGAGAGCTCTGGTTTGACAGCTGTATATGGCTGGACGAGCACTGTGCTCCTCCCAAGCTCTGTGACAGATCTGGCTGTGTCCTCCCCAGCTTGGCGCTCCCAGTCAAGAGACTGTCATCTTCTGGGAGAGCTGGTGGGCCAGCCCCACCGTGTGGATGGCAGCCCCTGCCACCCTTCCAATGGCTTTTGAGGCTGCTGACTCTAGCCTGGAAAACACACCCCAGTCTCTGCATCCCTGCTCCCTGGGCAGACAAGCCCACCACACATCAACCTCAGAGCTTGTTGGGGAAGGCATCAAAAGTCTACCATCCAATACCCTTTCCAGATGTTGTTTTTGAGTGATTACAGCTATTACAAAAGCAACAGGACCCAGTCCCGTATGTGTGCTTTATATGGATGGTGTCAGCTTCATCTGCATAGCTGTCTACAAAAAAAGTACCAAACTGGGGGCTCTGTTGCTGCACTGCGTTTCTTGACACTACAAGGCATCATAGAATCATCATAGAATGGTTTGGGTTGGAAGGGACCTCAAAGATCATCTAGTTACAACTACCTGCCATGGGCAGGGACCCCTCCCACTAGACCAGGTTGCTCAAGGCCCCAACCAACTTGGGCTTCAACACCTCCAAGGATGGAACATCCACAACCCCTCTGGGCAGCCTGTTCCAGTATCTTACCACCCTCAGAGTAAAGAATTTCCTGCTAATTTCCAATCTAAATCTACCCTATTCCAGTTTAAAGCCATTACCCCTCATCCTATCACTATGGGCCTTTGTGAAAAGTCCCTCTCCAGCCTTCTTGTAGGCCCCCTTCAGATACTGGAAGGTGGCAATAAGGTCTCCCCCAAGTCTTCTCCAGGCTGAACAGCCCAATTCTCTCAGCCTGTCTTCATAGGAGAGGTTCCAGCCCTCTAATCATCCTTTTACCCCTCCTCTGGACCCTCTCCAACAGGTCCATGTTCTTCTTGTGCTGGAGGCACAATGCAGAAGTGCTCCAGTCTAATAAAACCATGTAGTAGCTTAGCTACCATCTCTTCTCCTCTTAGCACCAACCACTTCTGGATTTCTTGCAACATTACACATCAGTCACCAGGTTAGAAGAAGGGAAAGTTGGTAAAAGGCTTTTCTCCCATGAGAAATGTGAACTTACTTGTTTAAATTTGTGCAGTGTTTGCTTCCTTCTGTGTCCTGGCCTTTGTTTTTTGCTCCAAAGCAATACCTCTGACTACATTGGTCTGAAAAAGTGGCATCTTATGTGGTTTCTGTCAAGAGGATGCTACCACTTACCTGCTGTCCTCCAACCTCCAACACACAGGCCAGCTTTGCATGCACTGTCACAAGGGGGTGATGCTCAACAGGCAACACACATTCAGGGCTTCTCTGAGGGAAGAAAACAGAATAAACAATGATTAAAGAAGGCAGATACACAGAAAATGTTTATCCTATCACCTCAGCACTGAGTGGTCTTGTTGCAAAAGCTTCAGTGGTGGAGCTACATCAGACTGTCTCCCATTCCTACACCCTCCCCCATACTGGAACCACATGGGGATCAGGTTATATCTCCCTCCTCCAAGGTGGAAACAGCCTCAGCTGTGCTAGACTGGTTTAGTCTTACTCATTCCCTTATATTTCATTGTCTCCGTTTAAGGCTCAGGGCAACCCCCCACAGAGCAGAATTAGTTTCACCCCTCTTCCCCCTCCCCTCTTCCCTCCCAGGGGAGGAAGAAAGGCCTCACACAAAGTTGGAAAATTAAGATTACAACTTTTAACAGGGAGTAACAAAAGGGATATCAAAGGAAGGGAAATATACAGAGGTATTAAGGGAAGGTATATATACAAATATACACAACACCCATCCTCAGATGTTGCTGGATTCCTCACGAGCCACGTGGAGTTGCAGCAGCCACAGAGAGGTCTGGAGCCCGCAGCAATCCCAGCGAGGAAGGGGCGAGCGGAACTTCCTGTGTCCTTTTATAGAGTGTGGCAGGAAGGGGCGTGGAACAGCCACTGCACCTGCCCCCCCTTCCCCAAACCTTAAACCACAACATTCATGCAAACTTTGGCAGAGGAGATTTGGGTGTTAGGCATGTATTTATAGTATAGCTTTTATGTTGGGGTTTTTTTGGTACCTTTTCCATTGAGTTAAGTTGAGAAGTGCAGCATTCAGCATCACAAATGCTTTCTGCTCAGGTGTCTGAGGGCTTTGAGGGATATCCATTTCATATGTCACAAGGAAATACAGAACGTGAACTCAACTTCATCAGCTCCATCGTGTTTTGAACTGATGATGTGGTTGTAGAAGGAAGTCTCTCTGTACAGGATGAGTTTTCATCAAAGCTTGTGGAGGTTTTTTTATTGGTATTCTCATCCCAGACAAACCATACTGCAATCTATCACAATTCACTGAATGCTCAGCGTACTTGCCAGGTTGCTTTGTAGGTTTGCCATGCTTAGAGGTGCTGATGTAAACATGTTTTCATTCTGTTTGCTCTCACAGCCATTGCCTTTATTAAGCTATACCTTTTTCACAGGAAGTATGGAAGAAGGCAAAGAAAAAAAATCCTTTCTTCCATCACTGACACCTCAGCTGTTTTGACTGCAGCAATTGAACCCAACAGATTTTTCATTCTGTTTGTGAGTGGAAGTTGTGCTTGGCAGAAGAGGGCACAGCCCTTCTGAGACATGTGAGATCCATGGCTTTGTAGTCACAAAAAAGAAACTCTGGATGCTCCAATTTTCCAACATGCTTCTTACAGTTAGCTCAGATCCCAAGTGCTGTGGTGTCTGTAATTCCTGAGAAAGCAGTTCTTCTGGCAGATTAAGGGAACTGTTTCCTCTTGCCTCAGGCCATTAACATTTTAATAAAATGGTCATCAACTGTGATAATTTATCTTTAGGGGACTTTATCTATTACTAAACTTATTAAGTAACAAGTTTATTTTTGCTGGCAGAGATTTTCCAATCCGTGTCAAGACTGATTCCTTTTCTTAAAAAAATTTCTTGTTCCATTACGTTGTGTTTCTTTGCTAAAAGTGTGTTTTGTGAGTTTCTTTGGCTTGCTTTTACACTGATTTTTCAGTGTTTTCCATTTCCTCAGACTTAGCAGAAATACATGATCTCATCAGAAGTGGTCAGAAAAAGTCTTTTACTCCTGTCTATCAGTCATTTTCATATAGGTAAAACTCCAGCTCTTCACATCTTGATTTCACAGGCACCGGGTTATCTGAAAATTATTTCTGTCCCCTAAAATCAAAATTCAGAGAAGAACTAAAATTTGTTTAGCAGAAGCTATAATTATCCAAGGTTTCAGATGTCTGCCAAGATACCAGGGTTACCATTATTCAGTGTAATTAATGCTTTCACCAATTTAGAAGACTGTACAAACATCATGGCCTCATGCTACTAGACAATGAGCGCTTTCTATGAGATGATAAATGCCTTTGCCTCCTATAGATTTATCAGCATCTTGCAGGTTCAGGATCCATGCTGGTCACGTATAGGAAAGGCTGAACCAGTTAAGAAAGAAAAACCAGCTGTCAGTCCCAACTCTCCAATGTCCCAGCTGACTAGAAACCACAGTCTGTTACTGGAAGTGAACACAATTCCCATTTTTTATTATTAATTTTAAAGTTTTCAAAGACTTTAAGTAGGGATTCACTTAATCCCTTCTTTCTACACACCCTCACATATCCATGTTATTACCGAGCTTGCAACTGAACACTGGGAATTTTGCAAGGAAGAAAAGTCCAAATGTATGTTGTGAACTCAGAACTACTTTCAAAATTTTAGGGTGTTTATCTGCATATATGTCACATTCTTCTAGCTCATTGACAGCTAGTGCTTTTAATTGCAGCAAATGGGGAAAAAATGGACCTTGTCTGTGTCTCCACTGTAATCTCAGATGTGACTGGGGTGGAGATAGTTGAACTAATTTTATGTTAGTTTGTTTGGGAGATAGGGTGGCTGCAACTGTGTTGGACTTGGTGTCGGTGAGCTCACCTCCTTCCTCAGCTGGTTTAGAGCCAGTTGAACATGGTGGAGTCATGTCTGCTGCCTGGCAGACTTGGGTCTCCTGGGTGGAAGTCTATACTGCCCACAGTAGGTCTCTTCCTCCATAGTGGAACCTCCAGTATAAACCAAACAAACCCTCTGTCATGGCAAAAAAAAAAAAAGTAAAAAAAAATCATAAGTTTGTGAACAAAATCCTCTCTCTTACATCATTTTAAATTTTTAAAACCTATCTAATAATAATCCATGAATCAACAACAGTGGAATGAACAAAAACAGTGAACAGGTTCCTCCCCAGGTTATAAATAGAGATCAGTTTGAGAAGATTTATGGAGGATTCTGGGCTTAATAATTCACAATAATAATGATTTGTTATTAAAAAGTCATAAACTATGACAAATACACAGGAAGCTCATTCAAACACATTCCTTTCAAATCACTCTGCATGAATCACTGACTTTGCAGAAGATGGCTCTTGAGTCAGTAATAAAAGTCTGAAGACTGGGATGGCATTCCTAGCTCCACCACAAAATATGTTTCTGGCATTAGTTAAAAATTGCTCTGTGGGCTTTCTCTTCCATCACTGTAGGGTGAATAAAGTTTCTGCCAACACTTTTATAAGAATATTGATGCGTTCATGTCACTAAGACCTGATCTAAAAAGTGATCTCTGAATGAAAAACACTTGTGATCACTCTAAACACCCAAATTAAAACCTAAAATCTTTTCCTCTGAAAAGATTCCTGGAATTGTTTGGGTCTGAACATATGCCTGTTCCCTCTCAATCTAGTGAGGCAAGTCATAGGTCAGATGGATGTCAGCCATGAATTATGAGGAAATGTGGGTCTATAAGCGAGCTCTATGGGCTCTCAAAACTGCCTATTTCAGTTCTATTATAAAATTACCAAAAATGAAGAGTCTTCAGAGTCCTCTCTATAAGGACAATTTAGCTGACAGCCCTTCTCTGGCAGTGCTGCTCCCTAGGAATCTCCTTGAATAGAAGCTGTTGAGACTTGAGTGCTTGGCCAGCCTCAGGAGAGCAATGAGCAGAAGACCTCCCTGCCAATACGCTTCCAGCCACAACTGCTAATTGTATTATTTTCTCTTTAAAATGCAATACCAGTGAAGCTGTCCTCACCACCACGAGCAGGCAGAATCACCCACATCTAATTCATCTCCTACTTTATTGCTCGTTGAAAAGAAATGCAGGTCACCCTAGTGGCATACAACAGGCAGCTCTGAGACAGCAACCATCCATTTCTACACTACATACAAGTTTGATCTTGTTTGGCTAATTATCCCATTAACCTGTACCTAAAGATTCAATTACTGCAGCTGTGGGTGACTGAATAAAGGGCCCCAGCAGTGGGCCTGCAGAGTAGGGTCTGCTAAAACTTTCTTTGGTGTGTTTGTACCTGCCTGAGCCAAACTGTCCCTTAAGAGATCCAGCAAAATTTGGATGTTTATTATAATCATGAACAAATAGCATTTTGTATCTCTCTCTTTTTTTTTCTTAAGTGAAAATTGGATTAGTGTTGAAGCATTCAAATAGCAAAGGCCTGAGTTCAAAACCAATCACAACTGGTGTGCAAGCATGACATGAATGGCTTTGTGGCAGGGTCCATTTGTCAATGCAACTGGAAAAACTCCTAGAGGACCAGAGCTTGTCAGCATTTGCACTAGGGACATGTGAATTGATCTTGTGCAAGAACATGAGTGTCTATCCTGTTCCCTTCAACCACACAAGCCTTGACTTCATTCCAACTTGGACAAGCAATGGTGAACATAAAGCTTTCAGGATAGCATTGGTACCCGTGGTACAGTAGGTGTTGCTCCCATCACTCAGATAGAGGAATAGGAGGTAAAATGCAATAAAATTACTATGGTTTTATTCTCACACCGAGTTCTAAATGGAAGGTGGAAGAGAACACAGCTGCAAAACACATGCACAAAAAATCTCAGTTATATAAACGATTCATAAACCTAACCAGTACAGAAGTTAAGGAGACAAAGGGATTATCTGTGAAATTAGCAATAAACAGCAATTATTTGGAACAAGAAGTTATATAGAAGTAAAATAAGAAAAAAAAGAACTTATACTAACTAGAATCTTCAAGTTCCTTATGGAGGGAAAAGTTGATGAACATCAAACATTACCTGTAAGGACCTCTCAACCACAAAGAACTGGTAGAAAGGTACTCTTGGGACATACTTGATGAAAAAGTTTATGATCTTTCAGGAAATATCTTCAACATCTGAGTAAAGAATATTTTAAGACAAGGAAACCTGATAGTGTTATCCATTGCAAAGGATATTTATGTAATCCATTCAGTCAAAGACAGAGATTATCACTACCAAAAGCTTCACAAGCAATTCTGGGAAGTACAGCACGGGTAGTAGGAATTTGGTGGAGATTTCTTATTTGGCTGTCAGCCTACAAAGATCAAATCATTTATCCTGCCCTATAAGCAGAGAATGAAATCCAGACAGAAAGCAGCCTTCTTCGTGAGAAATAGTTTCCCTCCATATACTGGGAAATATTTTATTTTCTGCCTAAATAGGGAACAGCAAGGACCCAGAAAGCTACATGCCAGCAAGCAGCTCTTTTAATTAGACTTCTCTTCTGAATATCCTTCTGCATTAGTTTCCAGAAAACTTAGCAGACAGTGTTTTTCATTACTGGTACTCTCCCCATCTGTCCTCGTGTACAGGGTATCTGTGCATGAAAGAAATTTGCAAGGCTGAAGCCAGAGTGGAGCCTTCTTGGAGATCATTATTTTGCTGATTGCAGACAAAAGAGTCATATAATTCCCTTCTATAGGATGTTATCTGCTGGTTGCCCAGCAACATTTTGATTAACTGGTACTTTTTTTCTTTGGGTGTAAGTTGTGAGCATTGTTTCTAATCTCATATGGTCACAGGTTGATGATTTTCATTCTTGAGTTTCATTTCTTGTGCCCAGAGGCCACAATGCTGGGCAGGTGTTATATTACAAAACAGCTGAGGAAACAGGATTCACAGACTACACCTCGCTTGCTTGCTATACCTTTTATCTGGCTGCTGTTGTTACACGTAGTTGGGATATACACAGTATTTTTGTATCAGCAGCAGTGATATGGCAACCCCATACGACCATCGTTCCTGCCTGCAAGGGGCTTCCTGCAGACACAGGTATCATATTTTCCACCCTCATACTCACTTTCTGTCCTTTGCCGATCACTGCTCAAGATGTCGGTGATAACCCTGGATTTTTCAGAGCCTGCTGTAAGAAGGACACTGCCTTTGTCTATACATCTGCCACTTTCCCCCTCCAGCCTCTGCAGATAAGTGCAGTTGAGTAGCTCTCGCTGTCAGTCCCCGGAGCAATCAGGCTCAGAGACAAGTGCTTTCTTAGGCAAGGACTTTTGACTGGAAACCCTCCCTTTGATACACCTATTGATGCACATCATCCATGAGCTTCACAGCATGATTTAAGAGGAGTTTATTTGGTTTAGATTTTGGTGATTCTGCAGCAACTTCAACTGTTTAATTTATCTGAATGTAAAGCTAACAAAAAGGTGACGATTTTAACTGCATTTGTTGAGGGTGCTGAGTTTTTGTGCTTTATTATTTTTATGTGGAGTGTTAATACGCAACTAACTGCTATGTCAACAGGCACTCCAAATCTTTAAATAACAATGCAGCAAAATATCCAGGTTTCAAGAGTACTTGTCTCATTCTGTTTAGAAGCTGAAAACATTGTATTGCACAATGCTATTGCTCCCCGGACATTACAAAGACACAATTTATGGGGATATCATGCCCTATAAAATAACATCATTTGACTTAACGTCATAGAAGCTGAGTGGCCTCATGCATGAGCCAGCTCCAAAAATTACATGGGAAATTCTGAGCAGTGTAGAGGTCCTTGATCCTGTAAGTATTTAAATATGTACACAATAGGCAATAGAGTAGCAATTTTGCCAGTCTAAAATTAAAGCAATTTGCTATTGCTTTAAAATGCAACACTATAGTTTGCCATGTCATTCCTCCTTCATTACTGGTGAAGGAAAACATGGTATAGTTTGCAACACACAAGCTATTCCTAGGCAGGACAAAAGTGAAGCCTTTTTGCTCATGCATTTGTATCTGACACTACCTTGAACTTTGCTGATCTGGGTAAACCTGAAGTGGGAATGATCTTTGGTTTTGTTTCCATCAAACTGTAACCCCTAATTGATACAGTTTTGCTGAATTGCAGTTTAGGCTTAGTCATTATCTATTTTCTCCCTGGGGCCAAATGCATGACTTCAGTATTTTTTTTTCTAATTTAATATTACTTGCTGGTGCTAGGCATACAATAGCACTTCAATGAAACAGCTCGTACCATGGTTATGAAAACAATTTAAAAGCCCAGAAATACCACCCACAATAGGATGAACCCTGCTTGTACTGGAGCTACTGGAAACATTGATCTCAGCTAAGAGAAGGTCGTGATTGTGAAGCAGCAAATTCCTTCAGGAGCTCAACATGCCGCGTTGTGTCCAGCTGCTCACAATCCTCACCACGTGTGCTTCCATATCCAGCTCCCTCCTGTCCTTACCTAGGCTCATGGAAAGGGAGGTGGAAACAAGCTTGGGGAAAGCCCCACGCCTTCCTTTCCCAACACACTCCCCAAACACCTTCTTAACTCACACGTTTTTTCCTCCCTTAACATCATGGTGCAATCACACAGATAAAGAGACTTTCTCATTTACCTGGAGACTTTTTCTAGGCTCTCCAGCCCAAAGCCAAACTATTGTCTATTTTGAACAATTAAAAACAAAATTCACTTTGATGGAATATGGCTTTTTTGGCTGAATTTCTGAGACATCTTAGGTGAATGGTTGCACTTCCATATCTACCACTCAAAACACCCTTCCACAGTTCACTGATGCACTAACAATATATACAGTGTTTTAGGAACTGACAACAGACACGTTATTATGCCAGGAGCTGGTACTGAACCATGTAAGCAGACCCCAGAATGTGCAGCGTCAGACAATTTTCTACTTAACGGTACAGGCAACTGATCTGTTGGACATCTTCAAGTTTTCCTCTGTTTGGACCTGGGCCATTGGGTTCAGGTAGCCTTGTTAAAAAGGGATTTGCAGGTCTTTGTGGTGTTACAGCCCTGCCAAGCTGGGAGCTAGAGACAAGGTCAGTGTCTAGGACTCTCTTGTATTAAATGAGCATGTAAGCTTATATGCATTGCAGATTCCCTGCCCATGAGATCTCTTGTCTAAAGCAATCTGCTGAAAGGTGATAGGGTTGAAGTGTGGGCTAGACAACATGCATATGGCAGAGGGTTTGTAATATTCTAAATAGCATCCACTGTGTTTTTTTGGGTCAACATACAAAGGGTGTTGGTAAATCAATAGTTTAATCCAAGTGTGACAAGACAATTTATCAAACCTCTTAGAAAAATGCTTCTCTAGGAGACAAAACAGGTTTGCAGCGTTGCTGGCAGAAGCCATTTTGCACCACAGGCCATATAACGTGGCAGTTATAGCCAGGGAGAGGTGCCCACAAGCCTGTCTGTGCTGAGGGAAGACAAGCTGGGCAATCCTACTATTTGTGCTTGAGAAACACTATTAAGCACACAGTGACATCTTGCATTATAATATGATCACACAGAAGGGGTGGAAATAATGACTTGTGTGTTCAACCTCAATTACAAGGGGAAATGTGTTTTGCTTTTGGTTGAAGAACAGGAGCTATTGCTCCCTGGGCATTATAAAGACACAACTTACT
This sequence comes from Brachypteracias leptosomus, assembly GCA_013401335.1. Classification (NCBI taxonomy): domain Eukaryota; kingdom Metazoa; phylum Chordata; class Aves; order Coraciiformes; family Brachypteraciidae; genus Brachypteracias; species Brachypteracias leptosomus. Next base: position 17,457 of record VYZX01000786.1, read on the forward strand.
GGCCTAAGACTTCAGCTCTTTCAAAGGCATGGTTAGGATGAAGTTACAAGAAAAGGGAGGGTTATCACTATGTTAGGGTGACACCTACAACAGAGAGTAAAAGAACAAGGGCACTTACATTTTGCCATTTGATAACTTTGTGTGAGCCAAGGGCAGTGTTTGCAAAGCCTGGGTTCCTCTGGTCTGGTCCTGAACAGTGTGTTTCAGACATGAAATTCCCCCAGCTTCTGAAATCAAAGGGAACAATAGGTACATGCACAAATTAGCAAATGTGTGTAATCACAAGCGTAAGGCCTGCAGGTTTGAATGATTCAGGCTGAGACACATCAAATAGAGGTGCCCTTCTAAATTCCCAGATTTAAAAATGTGTGTAGAGACCCCATTAGGATACATATATAAAAATGCAAAAATTCTTTGACCTAAGGTCTGAATAAAGCAAATGAGATTAAAGCGAAAGGAAAAGAACAGTAGGGGAAAAAAAAACCCTATCCCTTACAAAAATATGTACAGTTGTATATAGGCCAAAGATTTTATTCTGAAACAAGTCTATATAAAATTATTTAATAAGAATTCATGAAAACAGTTGTGTGTATATCAAAAAGGGGATACCTCTTGTGCACATATAGAATATTCTTGTTATAAAAAGCTACTACAACAGAATACTGAGCAGAATTTTTTTTTGTAAGGTCATTAGAGCCTTACAGCTACTTTAAACCCGCATATAATTGCTCACAGGATAAGAACCTCTATTCATATTACTCAAATGCCTCGCCTCAGCTGGAGACAGTTGAAATGAGTACAGTGTGCAACAAGATAGAGTGAATGAGCTCTAACCTTTCTTCACTAAAGCAGGTACCAAAAGATACCAGGCTTGTTTCACTCTGTGAATAATGAACACAGTTCAGTCTCTCATTCACTTACCTTCCTCACAGTCCCGGCGATGTGTCATTGCACAAAGGCTGATCTTTTTAATTTTTCTTAGTTTTTTTTTTCACTTTTTTCCTCAGACAGACTTATGGATGAGAAGCAGGGAACTCCATCTAGTAGAATTCCTTTTTCTTGGCTCCTCCTGGTTCAGCTCTTTACCTGGCACAAAGATGTAGCTATTTCAGCATCCTTTACTGGGATCAGCTGGCATCAACGCTCTTACTCTGAACATACTCCACCTCAGTATCTGTCTCTGCACTGGGGAACAGGTATGACCAGTCAGGTTCCCCACAGACCTTGGCTCTGACCTCATGGAGTCTCTCACAGTTCTTTCCCTGCTTATGCCCTGGATTTCCTTCCAAAGGAAAGTCAGGTGTGTAAATGGAGGCTGAGCGGGGCAGTGCCCCAGAGCAAACACTGCAGAGCACCCACATCTGCAGGAGAGATGTAGTTGCTCTTTACCACAGTTACTATCTAAATTTTTCTAGCTGGTTAAATCCTAACAACATAATATATATAAGTTCATAGTGGTGAGCCAATTGGTAATGATTAGGGAAAAAAAGTCCAGGATGGAAAAAGAAAATATCTTGCCTCAATTTTTTCATTGAAACTGAAACACCCAGTGTAGCCAATTGTGATCACTGTGACTTTATATAAGCCATGGAAATAGAAGGAGTCTTAGTCTTGGCCAAAAGGTTATTAAAAGATTTAAAAGTAGCTATTGTTTCCTGCTGCATATAAAGTTTTTCCTCCATCCTTTCAGCTCACAAAGTTGCATGGAAATAGCCTCCTATTTATTTCACAATCAAATTCTAGTTGGAAAAGAACTTTCTTTACCCCATTGTTTCCTAAACTGCACAGTTCAGCTTGGAGCAGAGGTCAGCTGAAAATCTCTTTCGTGCTTGTACATATTTCCTCTACAAAACCAATTCAATATTCATGGATAATTCATATCGTAGTGTAGAACAGCATGCAGGAATTGTCCTTTACAGAAATCAACTGCAAATATATTCAGTACTTAATTTCGTACGTATTACTTGTCTACCACATTAAAGAAACATCATTCTCCAGCAACCTTCCCCAGAGATATTTCCATTAGGAAACAACTTTACAGGCAATTTCTGATTTTCTCTTAATGAACCTAAATATTTAAGTTTGGCCATACTGCATTTAGCGCTCACTCTCCTTGGGGATGTGCAGAAAGAACCTAAATTAAAAGCATCGAGAAATGGACAGATTTAATTTTTGGAATTATTAATGGATTCAGATATCACAGAACAGATGTTCAAATGGGAAGTTAGTGGATTCCCATCCCAGTTGTGAAAATAGGAACAACAAAATAGGCAGCAGATAAAACAGAAAAAAAAAAAGAAATAATGAAAAATGGAAAGGCAGCATGAGCAAAGAAGGGAAATTGGGAGAGAAGGAAAAAAATGTGATGCCAAAGGAGCACCCTGTGAAATGACAGGTGGAATTTTACATCAGCCTCAAACACAAGCAGCTCCAGAAGATGTTCCTGGGCCGTGATTCTTCACCACCTCCCTGCTCCTGCTGTCACCTGATAACATGGTTAGCAAAAGTGTCAATCCCTGTTATTTTTATTTAGTAGTTTTCCAACTCAGTTTGTATGCAGCTGCATCAAAGAAGAAAATTGGCTATGAATGGTTTTCTGGTGTCTATGCAAAGATCATCAATGCAGAAGCTTCTTGAGGACTTCATTTCATTGACTTTAACTCTCAATTTTTGGCAACATCTTCCACACATTGGGTTAGATTTCCAAAGAAGCTGGAAAGTTTTACACAGAGCTGCTCATGCTACTGCATATCTAACAGAAATGGCACCAGTCACCTGAACAGGTGTTATTCTTGACTAGGAGGTGGTTGGAGAGGAAACTGTACCAAGGTAAATTATTCTGTCACGTCACTCTTGAGAAAAAGTGATCTACCTACAAGGGTAAAAACAAGAGCAATGACACAGAGCAAAACACTTTCCAGAGTGTGTGAAACAGCAGAGAGCGGAAGGGGAGACAAGAACTGACCAGCATCCCTTTAATAGCTATGGACCAGTAGGTCTTTTTTTAAGGAATAAAATAATGCCTGAAAGTGTTTTTCCCACATAATGTTGCAGAAATTCACCAATTTTTCATTGGATTTGTTAAGCAGGGCAAGTTTTTTTCCTTTCCCTGACCATTAATGTGATACCTTCCAGCTCTAGAAGGAGTTACTCTGATCATGGGATGTGTTAGAAGGCAAGGTCATCAGCAGTGAAAGCCTGTGCCTGTGCACTTCCTCACATGTGTCCCTCCTCCTACTGCAGTTTCCTCTCCTGGCAGCAGCTGCTCCTGCTTTTAAAAGCAATAAGGAACAGGAAAGTGAGGGCAATGCCAAGGGAACAGCAATGGTGTAATCTTGCAAGAGAGCCATCACAACATGTCCAGCTATCATGTTCTGTCTAGCTCCATGTCGGGATGAAGGTTGGACGTGATGATCCTAGAGGTCTTTTCCAACCTAAATGATTCTATGATTCTATGTTTGCTATGTCACATCTAACAAACTGGCAAATACCTAGAAGTATCTAGAAACTTCCAGTCCTGTGTCAAATTTTCCTGAAATGAGCAGAAGTTATTGGAGACAGGGATGCACAGACAGATACACAAATGGAATGTGGTCCTATACATTCTGTATATACAGAAATGTGCATAAACCCAATGTTGATGTGGAGCTGTTGAAACACACTGGCTTGGTTAAAGAAATTCAGCTGGGCAGCCCCAAGTCCAGCTCACCATGAAAGGGAGCTCAAGACATGGCAGTTTTTCCTCTGGTAGGCTACAGCTGAGACAACCTCCAAATTAACCCCATTCCAGACTCTTCAAATGAGTTGAGGGCAATCTGAAGAGGTGCTTCAGAGAGGGCTGTGCTGACCTGAAATCCACAGTGTGTTCCTGTATGACCCACCAGTAAGGATTCACCCTACTCTGCTACTTACAGCTCACACTTCACCTCTGAGGAGAAGGTGTTAGAGATAAGGCTTCAGGATAAGACAGTATCTACCTCCAGACTTTTTTCAGCCTAAATAGTGCAGTCTGTGTGATGTCCAGGTTCTCTACACATACTCCTCAAGTCTTTCAAACAAGTGCTCCTCTAAAGATACAGCTTTCCTTAGCCTGTGCAATACATAATACATACAGAAGAGTGAGTGGGGAAAAAAGACTGTCTCCATGAGAGATAAAGCTGCACTGCCAAGCTCCTGGAAGTTGTGACTTAGCATCCTGAGGACTATCAAGACAGTGGCTTGGTTAAGTGATAAAATAGAATAGTTCAGTTGGAAGAGACCTACAACAATCATCTAGCCCACTTCCTCAGACTGAATTTCATATGAAATTTGCAGTTTCCACAATGCTGAAATTTTTCTAGACTATTTTGTTCTTATTTTTGACAAAATTTTTTCTTTTTTTTTTTTTTAATTTTCTTTTTTTTCTCCCTGTCACAGATATCATCATTAAAGACTTTATGTTGCTTGGGCTTGTTCCAAGACAGAATTCTTCAGATTGCTGGACTGACTTAAGCCATTCATTCTGCTGCAGTTCCAGCTTAAACCCAATTGCCTTTTAGTGGCACATTGTCTCCCAGGAGCCCATGCCTCCTGTGATGCCCCACAATCTCCTCCTTCAGGGAAAGGATTTGCCATGGGCACTGTGTCCCTCCAGATGCCTTATGAGAGTTGTAGCCCAAATAGGCAATTAGTCCCTTGTGGGAAAAGTGGGAACATAATGCTCCCCATCTTCAACTTCACTGTACCATGATCAGAAAAATGCCTTTCTGGTGACCCAATGTGTTTAATTTAATTTATGTCTCAGTTCGTTTCATGATGATATAAAAAAATGCCCTAAAAGCACATTTCCAAGATAATTCTTTGGGACTCTTGATTCCCAAACAACTCCATTTCCCAGCTATTTTATTCTCAATTTTCAACAAACACAAATATTAATGTCAGAAATTTTTTTTGCAGGTTATAAATTCCTTTTTTCCTGCAACTCTAACTACCTGTCACACTTTCTTGCTATCTTCCCATATATTTGCCTTTCTGTAATTACATATGCTGTAACATTTTTCCCATGTGAGTTATCGCTAGGACCTAATCCCAGATCCCCAAATCCCATAGTAAAGATCTGTTCTCTCCGAGCTGACACAACAGTACTCAATTCATTGAGCAGAGACAGACACATCTTTTCCATGAACGCATTTAGCATCATTGCTAAAACTGTCTCACTAGCAATTTCAGCTAATAAGAAAATGAAGTTAGCGCAAAGCTCCTGAAAATAAATTCTGGGGAAGACATCTCTCTGCTTTAATAGAGATTGAACGCCGTCCATTTCTCTTTCCCCTTGTGCCAAACAACACATCAAAACAACGTTTAGCAAGTGAGCTACATTTCACAACACACTCACATCAGAGATGGACATAAAATAAGTTCCTTGGCAGTATAAATGCCCTGGAGAGAGGAAAGTTGGTTGTTTGGGATTGTGTTGGTGTTTTGTCTGTCCAGCCTGGTTTCTCCCAGTACTTTAGGATTGCCCAAGATTGTTCCATTATCTCATTTGAGTCTCCAGTGGCTGTTAACCCTCTGCACCGCCTAAAAATGCCACTGCCAGAAGCCTTTTCCCCTGCTGTTGTGTTGTGTTGGGCAGAACTGATCTTAATTCCCAGCATATCCCACCTAAGTTAGACTCAAACACCACGAAAGCACAGGCGAGAGAGAGGGAGAGAGGTACTTTTAAAAAATAGCTACTCCAAATTCCATTTAACCAAGCAGAGGAGGAAGAGCTGGAGACATCACCCAGAGCAGGTCACCAGTTCAGTGATTTTCCCCAGTTTTTCCATTTGCTTAATGATCTCAAAGACATTATTTTCTCAAGTGCACTGGTGGCTAAATGGTATGTGGAAAATGTTATTTAACTGGAGATTTTCTCTTCAAATGGTGTGGCCTCTGTAAAGTGGCTCCTGCTAAGTTCTCCCTCTGCTCCTAGGCAGCAGTACCCGCAGGCCAGGTCCCAGCATCTTCAGCCTGGCCCGTGGGGACTCATCTCACAAAATTTGGCCCGTAAAACTCCTTCTCAGATTTCCTGACTTCTCTGCACAAGAATATGAAAAACATGGCACTTGGAATCTGTTTTCCCGAAATATTTGGTCTAGCTAAGTGCCTTCACACAATGTACGTGGCAAGCAGATGCAATAGGGTCACAAGCATTGCTGAGATGAATGCTTAACGACTCGGCAGAGGACGGGTGGATTTTTGTTGTTGCCTGCTGCTAGACAACTTCGTACTCTGCTGGTAATTACTGTATCTGGGTTTTTTGTTTTGTTTGTGTGCTTACGCCTTACCCCATAGCTTTGTTCGTGGCAATAAAAATATTCCGAACAGCTTGGAAAACTTCCTTTGCTCTGACTTGAAAAGGTTGAATTCAGTTCCCAGGGAACTCAGTGGGAGCTGGAATAAGCTCTGTGGCAAAATTCTTTACTTCTTACCATGCTGCCGCTGAGGCAGGTGCTGAATTTCCTTTTACTGATTAGTTAATTTATCCTTTTGTGGGAGCTATGTACCAGAATCCTCTCAATTTCATCCCTCATGTAGAGTTTTACTGAGCTCCTGCAATAGAAGAGACACAGACTTTCTGCTCCTTCTTCAGTCTCCAGCCAGTTCAGAGCCCCAGATCTTTAGGTTTCCCAAGATTTTTCCTGTTTCAGAGAGTTCTCTGTGCCAGTCAAGGAGATTTGCAATATTTCTCACTATTTTTTCATAGAATCATAGAATGGTTTGTGTTGGAAGGGACCTCAAAGATCATCTAGTTCCAACCCCCTGCTGTGGCAGGGACATCACCATTAGACCAGGTTGCTTAATGCCCTCCATCCAGCCTGGACTTGAACCCCTCCAGGAACGGACCATCCTTAACCCCCCTGGGCAACCTGTTCCAGTGTCTCACCACCCTCAGGGTAAAGAATTTCCTTCTAATTTCCAATCTTAATCTCCCCTCTTCCAGTTTAAAGCCATCACCCCTCTTCCTATCACTACAGTTTTCACATGCTCCATCTCCAGAGTATGCCTATACATTTATTCTTCCTCCAGAGTATCTTGTCTATCCAAATTCCAGTCCTGGATAGAACTGGAAACAAGGCCAGGCATGTCCTCTTACAGCCCAAGGGGGAAGAGGATGGACAAGGACTTTACAAGTAAAGTATTTGTTTGAAATCTTAAAAAAAAGTAAATGGTGTGTTTACCTGAACTAGTTTCCATTTACAGTTTGATACCAAGGTACAGTTATCCCCAGGACATAGGTTAGTTAAAAAGACATAATTTTAGAAGAAATGAAGTTAAAAAGAAATAGAAGTGTAGCATTTATTCCTTCACAAGGAGCTCTGCCAGTCTTTGTTTTCCTGTCTTTCTTTGGTGCCCTTTAAACCCCTTAGTTTGGTATCTTTGAAGATTTTTTTTTTTTTAAAGCAGACTCCCATTTTGATAAAAAACAATATGTCAAATTGAGAAGGAGGTAAAGGAACAGTGCTCCCCAGAAAGAGAGCAGTGTTTCTACAGAAATAACTGTGATTGATGAATTCTACATAAATCACCTAATAAAAATCCTGTGAGATCATGAGAATGCCAAGGAATGGCCGCTCCTCTGCTGAATTTTCAGATCAACCACTACAATTTATTAATTACATCCACATTGAAGGTGGATCCTGTGCAGGGAATATGTTGGGAGGGTTAGCTATTTTTAAGCCATTGATTTGTGCTGAGTGTGAGTCCTTCATCTGCAGGACTACCACCATTCTGTGGTTGATCTGAAAATTCAGCAGAGGAGCGGCCATTCCTTGGCATTCTCATGATCTCACAGGATTTTTATTAGGTGCACCTGGGTTTGTTATTCTTTTCAGGACATGGTGGTTAATTTAACTTTTGTTTGATACGTGTTGAAGTACCTACATTCAAGCACACCAGTAAATCCTACCTTCTAAGAAGTGAGGCAAAGCATCATGATATTATTTACGAATTGGAAAAGTAATAGACATCTAATCACACTCAGTGGTTGTTATCAACCTGACTTTGATATTATTACTTTTGATTTATGCCTGTACCTGTTAAAAAAGAAAATCATAATTTTCAGACAAACCATCAAAAATGGCAATATTGCTTTGAGCAGAGCAGTTAGAATCTGTGTTTTGGGCTTTCTTTGTTTTACAGTACCTTTAATGAATAGCATTTAACCACAGACAGCTGTAGATCTAGTCCCATAAATCACACCAAAATAATTAAAAGAAAAGTGCACATGTTCCCAAGTTTTGCCATTTTCCCACTACTGGGGAAAGGATTTTTAAAACAAGCCTTCCATAGACTTTTGAATGATGAAGCACCACAGGGCTGAAATAGAAACCATAGGCAGCAAACATGCTTCACAATAAAATAAAAATGTTCTGTTCAAACTGGAAGGAAAAAAAAAAAACCCAAAACCAAATCAAGATCATAAAGGCACTTTCCTTCTGTGTTACTGTAAATTAATTTTAGAGATGGACTGCAAACCATAAAACTCAGATTCAGATATAAACCTGGGAATGGGAGCATACCACTTGAAATAAAGCTGGATCATTGTATCCAGACCACCACGGCTCTTGATAGGTGATAACTGATTAGTTAGCAACATCCATAGAAGATCAATTTCACATCCCCCCTATCTCACAGTACATTTCCCAGTACACTGCATCACTTCGTGCCCTGTAATGCACCACAGGCATTTCTAGCACCTTAGGTCCCCATGACAGGTATAACAAAACCTTTAAAGCAAGAGGTATTTTTAAAGAACATAGCTTGGATAAAATTTTCACCCCAAACTTTTAGCACCTTTTATGGAATCTCCCACAAATCCATTTCATTTAGTGAAAGACAAGTCCAAGTTAAAAATCCAGCAAGAAAGGACATTCAAATACAGCAACTCACCTAAAATACGGCCCAAATCTGAAGCTTTATGTTCACCAACTGCTGGCAATTCCAGTTTAGTCTGGGACTAGAAACAGAAAACAAACAAAATCCCAGAAAACAGACAAGTATATAGAAATGTGGGGCTTTTTCTGAATGCATTCATATTAAGCAAAACTGAAGAAATGCAGAAGATATAGTCATGTTTTTCATTTTAGGAAAAAGAAGTTTATTGAAGATAATCTTTCAGCTAATATAATGTGCTGCCAATATTTGTTATTTGATACCAAGGAAATAAAAAGGCTCAATAGAGCAACTCAGGTGATGGCAAGTAATAGGGAGTTAGGTCCTAGGCACCCCTATTGCCTCCTAAATCATAACAGTTCCTACATTGTTTAAAATATAAATCACATAAAGTGGCCAAAATCCAGCTTTAATTCTCAGTCTAATGATTACATTGGTCAATTTCCAAGACCACAGCTAAAGGCCATGAGAACTTTTAAAATATTTTCCCAGCCATATACATATTGTCCCAAGCACTAAAAAAGGAAAAAAAAAAAGGCAAGCAACCAAGAAAGAAAAAGAACAACAACCATAAAGAAAACACAGTAGTGAAATAAAACATTCAACACAGAGTTACTGATTGCAAGTGAGCTTTGAAATTACCAGGAGACATGATAATTTTGATTTAGCATCCTGTTGAATTCTCAGAACTCTTTTGGAAGGTGGAAGGGGCCACATGTATTGCCTTGGACCTCTTTACTCTGGGTTTGAGGAGTTTCAGGTTTCTTTCTTTTCTTTTCTTTTTCTTTTTTTTTCTTTCCTGTGAGAAACAGATTGTTCATAGAAAATTACTTCAAGAGCTTTCCCTTCACTTTCCTGTGCAGATCTACAACAGAGTACTATTAGCATCTGGGTCTGCATATGCCTAGAAGCCAATTCATTTCAAGGCACTTTCAGAATCAGGGTCTTGATGTGTAATAATTCAGAATTTGCAGAAATTCTGATATACATGGTTTCTTTCTTAAAATGTACTTGAAATTTCAAAATACCCCCAAATCCCTTTAAGTCTCCTCTCAAGAGAATAACTTTCTGGGGAATCGTGACATTCTTCATGGCGTTCTGATAAAGAAGCAGCATGACAAATGCTTAATCTGATGAAAAAGCTGAATAATATCAAAATAAAAATATGAATGCAAATTTACGAGCTATATCAGTCATAATTAACCAGTTAGGAAAAATGTCAGCGTATACAGATCTGCTCTGTGAAAAGTACTGAATATTTTAGCAATTTTTTAGAAAGGTACTGAACTTTTCTTGCAATTAATTATTCATCCATAAAACTTCCCTTATTTCCTCCTCAAATTACTGCAGAACTTTCTTCTCCTCGGTGAGATGAGGAGCGTAATCACATGCATGTGTACAGCACACATACCAAAACACATACCCACAAAAAAAGCTGCAACAGATACCACCCCCAGCTCCCCCCAGTTGTACATTTGATGCTTGCTGGTGCCATTAAGCAAACACAAAACAACAGCAAGCGCATTCTGTTGAAATGTTTAGCTAAATGGAACCAAAACAGTCACAGTTCACAATTTCATAAATACATTAATTAGAAGTGTCTCCAAATAGCATGTGATTTTGAATTATTAACATAAAACACTGCATTATAAATGACTGCAAATTGCATTCCTTAGTGCTCTCCATGCTTAATTTATTATGCCGTAGGAAAATTTGCAAATTACTTCACTGTTTTATATTTAATGGATAGTTTTATATGTATATTGTTTCATTAAGATAAAATTAAACCACAGTGTACATATTATATGCCTTTCCAGTGACATAAATGTCACTAGAGACCCTCAGACTTTGTCAGGAGGGGAACATGCTTCTGTCATCTCCGAGATTTAATAAAGTGAAGAGCAGGTTTGAGTGTCTGCCCTTTCCACACCCATCCATAATCACTCCTTCCAGCCAGTCCATTTCCAAGACTTGCAAAGGGCACTGCAGAAAAATTTCCTGCCATTTGAAAGTAGGGTGAGGGGTAGAGGAGCAGCCCTTTCTTCTCTGCTTCCATGGGTTGAAAGCAAAGGAGGCTCCTCAGCAGTGGTCCCTGCTGCCAGGGCAATGCAGTCATCATGCCACCCATGCTTTGTGGATGAGAAAGAAGGTAGCAAGCCAGGTAAGTCTCCTGCCCCGAACCCCCACTAGCAAAGATACCTCTGGAAAACCTTTTCAGTTCTCTAGGAAGAGGAAAAAAGGCTGGCACAGGCTGGCATGCTACACTGCCAAATATTTTGCTGTCACATCCTTCTGCAGTGGGGAAAGGATGGAAATAGTATGTATTAGGAATTCCTGGTGAGGCTAGGTGGGGATAGATGCCTGGAGAGACTGTGGGGAGCGGGGGTGAAGGACACTGGATATAATAGGAAAATCCATTAAAAATGTAACTACAAAGACATTAGTCTTTGACAACTTCTTTGCATGTTGTCTGTTCTTAGCCATTTGTCTTCTCTATTTGTAAATTCCTCAGAGGAGGAATTGCCTCTAACTATGTGCTTCTAGAGTGCATGTTACAATGGGGACTCAACTTCCCTGAAAACCTGAAATGCAAATAGAGCGTAAATAATAGATATTATTTATGATACATAAATAAATAACATTGGGCCATGAGGAGACATTCTAGATGGGTTTAAATAGGCTGTCCAATTCTGTTTTCTGAGAACTAATAATATCCCTTGGTGGTTGTGATGGATGTTTCTCTGAAATCACTTTCAGGCCTTTTTATAAGATAGGAAAGGTGCTGGTTACCTGATTGTATAGGTTCCACGTAGTTTTCAGGTGTGCTTTCATTTAATAAAAATATAGCACAATAAAATATTGCAGGACAGGTAGGAGGTGGAGAGATGGCATATTTGGGAAAAGCTCTAAATCCTGTTTTAGGTTAAAATGATATTAATGAAATTGAAGCTACAAGAAGATGCATGTGAGAGAGAGAGAGAGAGACAGCCCTCTGAGCTATTCTTTTCAAGTAATGAAGATGAGACTCTGTCAGAGATTGAGGTGTCAAAACTGGAAGTGCTGGAACAAATTCACAAATTAAAGAGCAACAAGTCACCATGACCAGATGGCATACATCTGAGAGCTCTGAAGGAACTTAAGAATTAAGTGGTTGAGCTGCTAACAGAAAAATATGCAGCCTTTCATTAAACTGCTACCATGCCAGAGGACAGGAGGTAACAAATACCTCGTCTCATAAAATCTGGAAGGTGTGTTCCTGCAAGCTTGATTAAAGCTGTAGATTTCTTTTCTCTTTTAATCATCCTGGCTTCAGAGAGAAGTTCAGCACATCCAGCAAAAAGAGCTGGCCTCAGCCCATCAGAGCCCCTGGCGAAGGCGAGCACCAGGGTTTTGCTGACTCAGCATACACTGGTGACCATTAACCTGCATATGACTGGGGGGCCTTGCACGGACTGACTTCAGTGATAATTAAAAACCAACTGCCCTAATTACCCCCTGCCTTCCTAAACATGGCTTAAGTTCCACAAGTATCTCTCCCTGGCAGTATTTTCAGGGTAGCTTAACTCTTTCCTTGGCACGTTTATGGATGGGATGAGAGGACAAAGCTATCATCTTACTAACCCAGGAATTTCCTTCTGGTTTCATGTCCTATTTACATTTCCCTATCATCCAGATGAGAAGCTCTCTGTGGGAGCATGCAGAGGAGAAAGCACAGAAAGAAAAAAATTAGCTCAACATCTACCTGTGCAGCACAAACCACGTACTTGTACCATTGCATAGATTTTAAGGTGAGTGTTTGATGGTCTAGCCCTGCAGTGCACAGCTGCTGTGCTGCACACAAGAACACAGTCCAGCTGATGCTCATGGAGCAATGCAGACCTGTCCCACCACCTCAGATACACCCTGCATTAACCACTCAGTGGCGCAGGGCATCAGCAGCACATCCCTGCCTTTTCCTGCCATGCACACATGCAGAGCCCTGCTTCCACAAAGGCAAGGCTGAGGGATGCAGGTATCTCAAATCCCATCTTCTAGGTGTTACAGAGCAGTGAGGTTTTGCATTATTATGCTCATGCCAGATTGATTAAGATATATAGAAACATAGAATAATTTGGATTGGAAGGGACCTTTAAAGATCATCTAGCCCAAACACATCTGCAATGAGCAGGGACATCTTTAACTAGATCANATACACTTGAACTTGCACTTCTAGGCTGTGACTGCACATTGCCAACTCATGTCCAGCTTTTCATCCATCAGTACTCCCAAGTCCTTCTTCAGAGGGCTGCTCTCAATCACNACTGTAGAAAAAGTCTTCCTTATATCTAGCCTAAATCTACCTTCATTTAGTTTAAAACCATTACCTCTTGTCCTGTTGCAACGTGCCCTGCTTAGAAGTCTGTCCTCATCTTTCTTATAGCCCCTCTTTAGGTACTGAAAGACTGCAATAAGGTCTCCCTGGAGCTTTCTCTTCTCCAGGCTGAACAACCCAAACTCTTGCAGCCTGACCTCATATGGGAGGTGTTCCAATTCTCTGACGATTTTTGTGGCCATCCTCTGGACCTGCTCCAACAGGTTCATGACCTTCTTGTGTTGAGGGTTCCAGAGCTGGATGCAGTACTGCAGGTGAGGTCTTACCAGAGTAGAGCAGAAGGGCAGAATCACCTCCCTCAACCTGCTGACCACACTTCTTTTGATACAGCCCAGGATATGATACACTTGAACTTGCACTTCTAGGCTGTGACTGCACATTGCCAACTCATGTCCAGCTTTTCATCCATCAGTACTCCCAAGTCCTTCTTCAGAGGGCTGCTCTCAATCACATCATCTCCCAGCCTGTACTGATATTGAGGATTGCCCCAATCGAGGTGCAGGACCTTGCACTTGGCCTTGTTGAACCTCATGAGGCTCACATGGACCCACTTCTCAAGCTTAACTTCCTGCTAGACACTTAGCCTGGGACAGAAAATATCCAGATTCAGGAAAGTCATCTAGACTGGTGAAGGTCTCTGCCAGTCACTGGCACTTATAAAAACATAATTCTAAATTGAATACACCTGGCTTTCATACCCAGCTGCTTGTTGCATTCTTATGGTTAATGAAAGCCCTCAGGGAAAGAAGTTATCACTTTGAAGATTACAAATAGATTTCAAACTATCAAAACAAGAGCTGTGGGAGAACAGTTTAGTCATCCCAAAAACATTTTGAGATTTAAGAAAAGCAACACAGAAAAAAGAAGATGGGGTCCTTCTTCCACAGCAGAATCAACCCACGCCTTGTAAAAGCTTTCATTTGCAACAACTAGAGACTCTCCTGCCATTTCAAAATATTCAAAATTGGATAACTGTTATCTAGGATGCACAGAAGAGGAGGGGGAAATATCTGCTTGAGAATAACCAGACACTTAGTGCTTCAGACATATTTCCAACATATAAGAGCAAGACTCCCGTCGCTGCTTTGAGTGAACACCTCAAGCTATTATTCAGGGTGAAAGAGGCTCTCTTTCTAGCTTGGATGAGAAGTTCTATCCAAGGTGAAAATAAAACATACACAAATGTAGGAGACTGTAGGTTTTGAAAATATTTTTTTCCCACAAATTAAATGCTTTGTAAGAGAAAACTCCTGGCCATGAACACTCTTGCTCACTTAGGGACTTCATAACATCCTGAAGTGACTTCTCTTGCAGCAGGGGATAGCTGTAAAGCAGATGTTGAGAACCCCTGATTTCATTGTATAGGCTGGGGCCAGCTAGTACCTGCCAGCATTGTTCAGTCTAGCAGTCAGACTGGAGGTAAAATGCTTACAGATTCCTTGCTGAATCCAGAGCATGAAGTGTGGGTTGTTTTTTTCCTTTGAAGTAGGTGGTCTAGAGAGTTGTCTTGCTTTAGCATATATCCAGAGCTAAGCTATAGCAGTTGCTCTACCACCTGATGACCCATCTCCTACCAAGAAGGGGGATGGGGAAAAGAAGAGACTCATGGGTTGAAATGAAAACAGGTTTAACAAAGCAGCAAAGTTAATGTCAATGTAAAGTATACAAAGTTCTACCCAGCCCAATGAATGCATAGTGGCCATAGTAAACAGGAAAGCATCCTCAGCAGCAGGATGGTAAGCAAGCCTCTCCAGTGATGGGGAGAAGCAGGAAGAGGAGACAGAAGAGGAGTAAGAGCCCCTGACATCAGCAAACTGCCCCCTTTATACTGAGTGTGACTTTCATGGTCTGGGACACACCTGTAGCCAACTGAGATCGGCTGCCCTGGCTGACTCCAAACTGCTAATGGTCTGCAGACCATGGCTGGCCTGGGATTCTGTCCCAGCAAAACCAGGACAAGAGTGAACCCTTTGCTTCCACAGTTGCAACACTGAAGCGATGGTTACATCCACTGCACGCAGTAACAACTTTGGGTTTATGATGCTTTTTAACCTTGGATCATCTTCCTAGCTAGAGTTAATGGACTGGAACAAGGAAGGAGGAGGACTGCTGCTATCTTCTGCTAATGGTTGATAATACTGTTTTCTCTTTCCCATGCATATACACTCACATTTTAAAGGAAAATACGGGTATTTCTTTAGGGGAGAAAAAAAAAGAGTAATAGAGAGTGTTTTGAACTTTGGCTTCAGTTCTTGATATTCCTGACACACACATCCATGAGTGAGCAGCAGTGCATGAGCGTAAGTCCAAATCCTATTTGCAGTAGGATGGGTGGGCTGGAGTAGACTGTCACCTTTCATGTTTTCTCCCTCTGATGGATCTGCTGGAAAAGATGGCATATTTTTCATGATGTCTCAAAAGTCGTCTCTTTTCTTTCATTATTAGCAAAGGGTAGTTTCTCCCTTATCGTTGCCTCAGTTTCCACCTTCTTAAGAAGATAAGTTCTAGTAGATACATCCAAGTGCTCTGGATGGCCAAAGCCACACAGTCTTCTCCTGGAATGGGCAATCCTAGGTTTTAGGTCATGATGGAAAGTCCCATCATGAGTGACTTTCATATTTTCAAAATCTGCTGGAGGAACCGCAAACAGATGTTCTCAAAAGAAATGTGAAAAACAGGATATGTGTGGGAGTCCTCGCTGGGAAGAATGGTGGCAGTCCTATAGATTATGGACTCACACTCAGCAGAAACCAATGGCATAAAAATAGCTAACCCTCCCAACATATTCCCTGCACATTCTTTTCATGGCAGTCACTTCCTTGTCCTAAATCGGGCAATAAATATGGACAAATTCACAACTTGCTCTAGTAACTTTTAACCTAGAAGTACAAGCTTCTTTTATGTTTTAACACAAGTGAATTCCACGCATGATTATGAAAACCCAAGTTTTCCCATGCTTGACTCAAATCAAGGCCTATGCCAACATTTTTGCAATCCCTAGGCTGGAGTAGTGCAGCTTATTCTTCATGAAGCTGCATCAATGGAAAACTTCATATAGTGCAGAAGATAGATGTCTGTCTTTTAAATGCTCTGCAGTGGTCACTGGCTGCTTTCAAAAGAAGCTTGTGGAGCTAAGACTGCCAGCTTTCTCCATAGTCAGGGACCTACTTCACAAAGAGAGATGGCTGTTTTCTTTGTCCCATTGCAGCCACCATGCTCTATGGGCTTCTAGCAGACCTTGATGTTCTTTCAGCAGAAGGTCTCAGCTAGTCGCACATCTCTCTGGTTGCATCTGCTGGGTATTTCAGAGTTGATCCAGTCTCTACACAATTTTGGAACCTCCAGAAATTCAATTTGATGAGCTTCAAGCTGGCCTGAAACATGTATCTGGTTTTCAAATCTCTAATTGGCTTTTGGCAAAATTTACCTCAGGCTCTATTTTTTATAGCATCTTTACTGTTAGCATTATTTTCTTCTGGTTGAAATCAGCGGGAGGTGGGCAAGTGTCACAAATAAATGATGCTGTCAAAAAGCAGACAGATACTCAAGAAAGCTGAAATTATTTCTTTTGTGCAGTTAAAACAGACTGAAATAATCAAATCAGGTTGATCCTGAGTGAAACTAAACTTGGTTTCTTGGCTCACTATATAAAGTGGCTTCAAGACTTTCAGCTATGAGCTTACTGAACCAGAAGCACATCCATTGTAACACCCAGTGGAGCCAGGACATCCCTCGATGTCCTCTTTCCCTGATAGCATTTGGACACAGAGACCTGGATGCAGGCCATGGGTCCAGGCGGGCAGTAAGAAAGCGGGTTTGGAGAAGCTGATGTAACTTCTGCTGCTTACCACTGGGACAGCTCCTGCCTGGTGGACTTAATGGAGGCAGCAGCTCTAGTCTGGTGCCAGCCTTTTCCCCAATTCACTTCGCTTCTTAAACCTGCCGAAACAGTTCAACTGGAAATTTAGGGGTGTGCTGGGATCAGCCTAAAGCACTCCTCCAGCCAACGCTAGAGACTTCCACAGCGGATGGACCAGCTTGCTCCTGGTTGACATTGTGCAGCACTCAGGGTGAGGTTGTCAGCTTTTTCAGCCTGCAATTTCTTTCATTTTGTGGAAGTCTCAAGTCCCTGAGCTTTGCTCAAGACCCGGAATCTAATGTCTTTGTCTGTTTTCTCCCTGACAAGTCTCAGAGATATTAAAAATCAAAAGAAGACTCTAAGGAGCAAATAAAGCCTCTTCAAAGTACTGCTTCACTTTTGTGTTAACTCACAGAAGCTTTTTGCTCTCTCTGTCTGGCCCCAGTCAGATCTTGCATAAAAGGGAAAAAATGCACTTAAAAGTGCTGTTTTCTTTCCACTTCCCCCTGTGCTTCAAATCATTAGTCTTTCTGCATTTCTCTTTTATTCCCAGACTGGCTTGTGCCGAATCAGATTATAATACATTAAACCTCCAAGAAACACAAAGCTCTCCAAAGTGCTCTTTGGGGTCTCCATACATGTGTTCTCCTGCTCTTGCCTGCAATAATTACTGCCATCCCAGGGTCAGCTCCTGCGTGCAGGTCCCACTCAAACACGCTCAGCCTCACCTCCCATTGCTGCAAAATGAATTCAGGATGGGGTTTGCCTGCGCGTTGCCTCTGCTTTTGTGTGCAGAACCAAGGGGATTTGTCTGCAAGGATGTCCTGCCCTACTTTTCCAGCCTCAATCCCTTTTTGCAGAAGAGGCTTCTGTAGCTTCTTTGGAGAACCAACTTCTCTGGACACATCTTAATTCCTTCTACTAAAGGCAGCGCCGTCAAATCACTGTCCTGGCCTGATTGACACGTACACCAAGGATCCCTTGATTTCAGCAAGACTGGGCCCTCAACCCTGTGAGGTCTTGAGTGACAATGGCCAGTGCTGGGAGTAGTTCAACAGTATTTGTGCTTTCAGAAAGAAATACTGCCCTCAGTTTGGCCTTTGACTGGAAAAAACAGTCACAGCAGTTGAAGATAAGGCTGTTGCCAACCACGTCAACATCAGTCAGAAAGCACACAGAGATAATTCTCAAAAAAGCACTACTCCAAGCTTGGTATTGACTCATTATTCACAGATTATTGGAGAGCAGTAGCTCTGGTCTTCCCAAGCAGTACTTCCAGCTCCCCACGGGAGGGACATGAGGAGCTTCAGGAAGGACTCCAGGGTGCAAACAGCCCTTATCTGGAGTGGTCAAGGCTGCTTTATCATGTGGCTGCTAAAGCTCCTGAAAGATCTGCTGCTGCTAAGGAGGAGGTTAGGTGAAAGAGGCACGATCCACAGCCCTGGGTGAGCTCTGCAGCTGGAAGAACCTTGAAACCACTTCTGCCTAGTTAATGCCATATGGCCCGGTATACAAGAGTGGTTATGGACTTACAGGAAATAAGTCATTACAAGTTCTGCAGAGAATTTATTACTGAAAAAAATTAGAGAACAACCCGAATGCTTGACGTCCAAAGAAACATCAATGTGTACTGAAGCCATGCTAGAAGCTTTTTTTTCCTTCTGCAGGTGCAGAACACACCAAAAATCCTTGGTATTATCAAAATTGGCAGTTATTTTTGGTCAGCCCCTACTCCCATAATAAATTTGTAAGGCAAGGAAAATATTTTTCTCTAAGCTCTCACCACTGTGTCTTTCTTTCTTTCTTCTGGAGAAGGTGAGTCTAAACCTCTCCTGAGGATGCAGGGATAGCAATGGCAAAGTAAGAGGCACATGCTTCTACTGCAGCTTTGTTAGCAAACTTGAATTCCCTCCTGAAGTGCTGCTCTCCTCCCAGTCCTGATGTCTTCTTCTGAAATGAAGCCTGCTCCCACATTTTTGTGGTGGCTTAATAATGTGGAAAAATGGGTCTATGATGGAAAGAGGGAAGGTTAAAATCCATTCCTACTCTTGCCCTAAGCAGGAAATGAACAGATACCTCCCAAACTGAAAGCCTGGTTATCTAGCAATGCTGCAATGCCATGCCAATAAAGAAGCCTTTTTTCTATTTAAAGAAGTAATATAATAAAATGTTGGTTCATTTCATTATAATAGCTAGGAAGGATTTGCTAGTTTCACAGCATAAATTTAGATTAATTTTTTAGATTTGACAACGTTATAAAAATTATATTGATTCTGAAATTATAATTTTAGATTGGTTCTGTCATTTTAGCCTATTAGCAGTCTTTAAATGAAGTGATCCAATGTTACAATCAATCTTATCTTCCATTATGCACTTCCTGGTGCTAAAAAGTGAGATCGATTCTAATTAACTACACTGGTTCAGTCGTTTGGGTGGTTTGCTCAGGAAAAAAAAAAGTTACTGCCCTAATATCACTAAACAATTTATTATACATTTATGTACTTAATTTATATCCAGAATGAATGTCACTCCGATGGTAAAAACAATACAGTTGCAGCTCTCTAAGATATTAGGATGGACACACTAGTGCTGTTGCTTTAGCCAATGCAGCATATGAAATGTTTTCAGGGTCCACCTGAGGTTTAAGAAGCAAAGCAGGGTCAGCAAAAAATACTTCCTCTGCAGCACAGGCTACAAATCTATATGTACATTGAGAAAGACTTGGAAAATGGCATTTCCAATGTGCAGCTGTGGGCTAAGAGAACAGGTTCAATTGCTTCTTAAGAAGCCATGATGGTAAAAACAATGCTATGAAGCAAACTAAGTGATTTAAATATGAATCAGCTCAAACTTACTTATTCCTTCCTGCACTCCCTAGCTCCAGCTTGCACTGATGTTCTGAGACTCCAAGGGGGGCTGCTGGTAGAGACCTTGATACCCACCTTGCCCTTGTGTCAATATCAAATTCTGCAGACCACTGGCCTTCAAATGAACTGTAGATGGTGGCATAGGTGCAAGGCAGTGGCCGTCCAATGTGCTGTGATCCTAACTGGAAGTCTGATGAACACCTGGAGAGAAAAGTGGAAGCCAGAAAGGTCTGCATCATGATTTTATAACCTGACCACAGGTAAAACTTGAGGGAAGATGTACATTGCTTGCAATTATACTCCTTAGCATGCTTAAATAATCCTCTTAAGTCAAACAAACACTATTACCTCAAGTACTAATCTGTTACTTTTCTCATCTACAACACTTGTGCTGGAGTTTTTTCTAACTTATTCCTTGTTTTTCCCTGCTACAGCTTTAAAGAAATGGAGCATATACACCCTCACCACTAAATCAGGTCATCTATCTGTCACATTCACTACAACTTACAAACGATCTGCAGTTCACTGGATGCTACCCTTGCTTTTCCAATCACTGCCACTGCATTCTTTCCTGGGGAGTGACATGCTGGGGAATGAGTCAAGAATAAGAAATGTGAGCCTGGCATCCTGCTGCAGCATCTTCCTTGACCTCCCTCCCCTCCTATACCCTCACACATGCCTTGTTCCTATCCTCCTAATGGCATTGCCTTACAGGAAGCCAAATTGCTGAAAAGAGCTGTGGAAGGGAACAGTAGCTTTAAAATGCTTCACTTACTCTTGTTCCTTTTCTTTAAGATCTTGTCCCTGGGCATTCAATAGAAAAAGATTAGAAAATTACTGTGAGCTCCCATGTCTGTCCCCTTTGAGCTGAAAAAGCATCTTGCCAAGGGGGAAGAGAAGTCCTGCAGAGTTAGGGGAAACTGGATGGCAGGTGGACCAGCACTGCACATTCCTGTAAGTCTTCAAGTACTGCTGCCAGTCATCATGAAAGTTAACAATAATTCTTAGGAAAGGAAAATCTCAGAACCTCATTTCTTGATGGGCTCCTTTTATTCCTTCCCTAGATATGTCTCAGTACTGAAGATATTCTGGCTCAAAAGAATGACTATGGATTCCCTGCAAAGGCTCTGAAGAAAACTATCCTGGGTGCTGCTGGAAACTCCTCTATGGGAACCTCCTTTTTAAACTGGTTCATACAGTGACAGAACAACCATTTTGTAAGCAAAAGTCTTGATTTCACTGTTACTGGTATTGCACTTGCATTGCACACCATCATTAATTATTTGCCATCTCTCAAGAAGCCCTCAGGAGCCTGATTCTCCACTGCCTTGTACCTCATGTAATCATTTACATCAGCGCAAAGCGAGTGCAAAACACTGTTACGTGGCTGCAAGCAGAGAGATCTGACCCAGGCTGCTTTCCACCACCCTCTTCCAACAGACAGAGCAATGGAGGAGGAGACTGGAAAGCTTCAGAGAGGGTCTGAAGGTATGTACACACACCGCTCGTTTGCACAAGACAAACAGTGCTGGTTCACCTTTTTGAAGGGTGCTTCTTGCAGGTCAGTTGGGAAGGAGATCTCGTGATACCTGCAAAGCAGCATTAGTGTTCAGTGCTGTGCAAGGCAGAAGAGGACACTGCTGTGGTGGAACATCAGCCTGGGGGTGTTCAGGTGTGACTCCCTTTCTATGCAGGTCACCTATGATGACAAACCAGAACCACACTTGCAGCAGCAGAGCCTATGCTGCTACATACCTGCTGAGATGGTGGTGGGACGCAGAGCCTGGCCACAGCTGGCCATCCACTGGTGTCACTGGCAAAGTGAGAGGACAGACAGACTCCTGCCTGTCTCATGGCAGTCCCCTGAAGTTTCCTGAATCTCACCACCAGCTACACAAAGTGTTACAGACACTTTGCAATGTGAGGCTGCCACAGACAATAGCACAGGGGAGACGTGCCCTGTCCATGGCCCTTTATGGGGTGGCAGGGGTTCCCTGGGGAGCTGCTGGGGTGTGCCAGGTCCTGCTCTGTGCCCAGGTTTCTTTCCAGTGGAGCAAGGCAACCCTCATCAGCTATATTTCTCAGCACAAAGGTGCTATATTAAAGTGGGCATCACTAGCAGGGCTGTGGATGGGGAAAGGCCAGGTCCCGGGCCACCTGAAGGAGAAGATGACTGGGGATGATGGAAGGAAACCACCTCATGTGGCCAATGTCACCTGGAAAACAAAGGGTGTGGGAGCAGGATGAGGTGAGAGATACTGCAAAAGAGAGGAGGTGACATTTGGGCAGAAAAACTGCTTTTGTTTCTTTCCCATTTCACAGGCAGTGTGTCTATTAAATGTGGCTTTTGTTGCCAAAGGACTTGTCATATTACATTAGGTTTAGCAACTTCTGCTGTGGCAAAGTGTGCAGCGTCTCCCTTCACATAAAGAAAATATTTTCACAAGTCTGTTCAACCTGCTAACTGTGATTACAGACAGTTGGCCCCTGACATGACATTTATTGCTCCAGCTTCCAAGTAAGAGCCTCACAGCACTGCCCAGCCAGCTACCTGAAGAGCACATATGTGTGTGGAGACCTTAAACAAGTTTCTGCTAATGGCTTCATTTTGTACCCTTTTAGTAGGTCTTTAGCAGCTTGAGAGAAAAGATGTTACAGTAAAGTAGTAAAAATAAGAACTTAAAGGCTATGTGGAAGCTAAGACTTAATGTTGCCAAACCTCTTCTTTTTATGCTCACCTTGAAATGTATATTATAATATATTATATCTGTTCTCCGCCACGAGTGCTCTTCGCATGCATATTTCTACACTGCTCAGCAATATTAATCATGACTGGGAATTACTGGAGAGGAAAAGAGCTGAAAAAGCCATTGACTACCTCCATTTGAGAGACAATCTCACACGGAGTGAAAAGACAAGAGGATGAGAAATGACTCCAAAAGTAGGGACATGCAACGGGGCAAGGTGTGCTGATGACAGCCACAAAGAAGAGGTTGACTTAGTTGAGATTCCACATCATGGAGTCTAAGAGAAAATTAGCCAGAGGAAAGTATGACATGAAATGAAAACAAATGAACGCCCCAAAAACCCAAAGCAGAGTAAATGGGCAAATCACATACTTCCCTGTTCCCTGCAAGATAAGCTGATCATGGTCACAGCATCTCCTGGAAACAACTGCCAAAGGACTAATTTCTCAATCGCTGCATCCAGTAACTGTCCAGGCTACTGCAAGACCTACCTATCTATTTTCCCAGCATTGGGAAGAGAGGAAGCATAATGAAGGCTTTGTCAAGACAGGAGAATGTCATCTGGCAATCGTTTGGTCATTAATGATTGTTATGTGAGGAGGGGTGAGTTGGTTTAAATTGGGTTTGTTATTTTAAATATTTTGTACGAGTTGCCATCATTTAAAAACGTGTTAAATGGCTTGGCTTTTAGCCTTCACTTTCCTCTCCTGCACAAGACATTTGTAGGGCCTGAATTCTTCCACAACTTGGCCTATGCTGTCTTACTTTTTGGCAGGTCACTTTGCTCTATTCTTTTCCAAACAGAAATTAAGCTTTGGCCGAGGGAGAAGCAGAGCAGAATGCAGCCTGCTGCAACAGCTTGTAGTGAGTTGGAAAGAACTCTCTGTTATAGATGAGAGCTGAGCAAATACCCTTTTTTTTGGTTAATTTCACTGTCTTATTTTTAAACTTGCATGTGCATCTGCCAGCAGCACTGCATCTTGTTATAATATTCCTATTAAGCAGGTGGATGTATCATGAGCAGAGAGAATTTTGTTCCATTTCGGTTAAGGATATGCTCTTTAGTGATTAAGTTTCTTCTATTTCTTCTGTTCAATTGGGAATTAAACTGATTCTGTGGCATCAGTCTGAACAGTCTCCCTCACAGTTTTATCTTCTATCATGTCAGAAAATTATTTACAAAAAAGACATATAAGATTCAATAGCAGGCTCTTACAATTTCTTTTGCCGGAGTTGTAAACCCCTTGACAATAAAATTACTTCTGCCCAGAAAGGACACGTGAGGGCCTTCCTCATTTGCTCTCTTATATTTAAAAAATCATCCCTTTCATTCTCTGTATTGACGTCAGCTGAAGCAGGGCTGGAAAAGCAACAAGAGGTGAGTGTCAATACACAGGGATGGGGACCTTGCACTCTGAAACAAAACCATTTGCCCTCCTTTCTTCCCCCCCCCCCAGTTCAATTCAAAGAAATCATCTCTGAGTATCCTCCCCTGACACCAAGATCCTTTCCTGGAGATTTCTAATATGCTGCAGTAAGAAGAATCATTTCCCAAGACCCTCTATAAACCCCCAGGAAATTTTGATGGTCCAGTCTTGGTTGAAATAAAAAGCATATTCAGGGGGAATGACTAATCCCCTGCCTGAATGCGACATGTCTTTTGGAAAGTTTGTGATCTGGTACACTAACCCTCTGATTTGTTTGGCCATGTGAAAACCTTTTAAGCTGGCTCTGGAAATTCACCCCTGAAGCCTCTTCTGGAGCTTGTATTTTTTATTTTTCTCCCATTTCCTCAAATCTTTCCCTTGTTTCTAAAGAGTGCCATCGTCCATTCCTGAGCCCTCAAATCCAATTACCAAACAATGTACAAATATATGGCTGAGCGTGGTCTATGGGAACAGCTGCAAAATTGCTAATATTAGGTCTAATTTAGCTACAATAAATTAGCAAGTGTGTGGAAGCAAAATGATGACAGCATAATTATAACAAAAGTCGATGTGTTGAAGTATATGGATGACAATACATACTAATTTTAGCGAAAAAACGCACCAAATGAAATGCATGCAATGAACAGACGGGACTAA
Source organism: Brachypteracias leptosomus (assembly GCA_013401335.1). Lineage (NCBI taxonomy): Eukaryota > Metazoa > Chordata > Aves > Coraciiformes > Brachypteraciidae > Brachypteracias > Brachypteracias leptosomus. The sequence continues at coordinate 42,302 of VYZX01000786.1, forward strand.
TAGCTCAGACACATATACTTAATGTGACCAGTCAGTGTAAAAACAAAAAGATAGATGAAGCTGTTCAGAATCTAGTGCTAACAAGCAGTGTAGTCTGAAACCATTAACTGTCAGGGGTAATAACACTCAAAGTACTGAAGTGCAGTAAAACAGCAGCACTTTTCTCGGGATGATGTGCTGATGTACAAGCACACACCTGTGAAGAGGGTACTAAATCTATCCTTGCGTTTATTACTATGGAGGGAGGAAAAACAACACTAATAATGTAAAGTATAAACGAAAATAGCAGACAGCAGAGAGTGACATTTGCATGGTCCCAGTCAGCTTGTTAGCTGAAGTGGGTTTTAATTAGCTATTTTCCAGCAAGCAAACGAGCAAATTAGTGGCAGCCATAAACAAGCAGAGACAATCAGGCCCAAAGAAAAAAAAAAAAAAAAGATCGGACCTTTTTCTGTATGTTTTCCTCTTGGATATACAATGCCTGCATGCTTCAGCTAAATATTTCTATTAACCGAAAGAATGTGGCAAAGTGAAGACCTTGGCAATGGTGTGAGCTCCCGAAGTGGCTCAAAACACAATGTTATCAGTACGGCAGGAGCAAAAAGCCCTGGTCTGAACAAATCTAAGTACTGCAGTGAGGGCTGAACCTTGGCCTCCTGTGCAGAGCCCCAGGGCTCCTGTGCATCCCAGCTCTGGTGGGGGCTGCCCTCCTGATGAAGGCTGCCCACTTGCCCTCTGCTCTTGGGACCACAGAGCTCCAGCACCATCCCTCATTCCCTATCTGGATGTGGGACAGCAGATGCTCCAAAAAGTGGAGCGCAGGGTGTAGGTGCACTGCTCTCCACCTTCACCTTTGAACCACGACAGGCACAAGACGAGCGATGGCTGCAGGAAGCCAAAGGGATGCCTGAGGTTACCAGCTACTCTTGCAGCTGAAGAGGAGGACTACAGCTCCACAAAGGGTGCAGGAGACATAAACTACTAAGATGAGTACAAGGAGGGGAGAGTGGTGAGCAGCAGAGGACAATCCCCGTTGCTAAACTACCTTGCTAAGAGAATCACAGAACATTAGGGGTTGGAAGAGACCTCGAAAGATCATCTAGTCCAACCCCCCTGCTAAAGCAGGTTCACCTGGGGCAAGTCACACAGGAACGTGTCCAGGTGGGTTTTAAATGTCTCCAGAGAAGGAGACTCTACAGCCTCTCTGGGCAGCCTGTTCCAGTGTTTGTCACCCTCACCGTGAAAAAATTTTTCCTTATGTTTACCCGAAGATGCTTCTCTGTATAGGATGCAGCCCTTGGCAGACAGCATGGATTCAGGCAATAATGAACAAACCCACTTTTGGTGCTTCTTTCATGACCATAGCTGCTGGCTGCATAATGAAACCTGCCCCGCTGTTAACATGAACATGGGATGAGGATCCTCCAGAGCCTGGTCAAGCAAAGCCCAAGGTTAAGCAATTCACTGTAGTACTTTTGCCTCTGAACTGACTATATTAATAATCAGCCATAATGAAAAACATGGCAAGCTCATCCCTCGAGTCAGTCATGTTTACCCTCCTGTTCCCTCTGATTTTAAGAAATGCTGATGTTGCAAAGATAAGAAACCCAATACAGAGGAGAGAGTGCTTCAACTGTTGGGTTTTGTACCCGAAGGATTTAGGTATGTTCAGTGTATGATACAAGTGTGCAAAGTCGGGGAGAAGTAAGCAACTACTAGAGGTAGTTGCTGGACAGGAGGGTTCAGTGGTTTGAACACTAATCTAGACCTCGGGAAACTTTAGTTCATGTTCCACTCTATCAAAGACTTCTCCCGTGACCATGGGTGACACAGCTGGTCTGCCTGGGGATAATAGTACTTCTGCCTCAGGAGTTGGCTGCAAAATGCTCATTAAATACCGTGTAGGGCTCGGATGTTGTGGAGAAGGGGCTAATTAGTTGGAAGGAAGAGAAAACGCCTAACAAAAATTAATCTTATTTATGCATCACTATTGGTACATGTGGCACTAGAGAAAGACACGGCAGCGAGCTTTCGGTTGGTATAAATTATCAGAGAGCTGCAGGAGAGACTCTCTTGCATCCCTGTCCTTGTCTTGTGCCAAGGGTATTACAGTCTAATTAATACAGATAACATGAGTGCAGACGCCTACCTGTTGGGCGCCGTTGGAATACTAACACAAGGGGAGGGCTGGGGAAAGGCTCTTGAAGAAGGCTTATTTTATTTAGTTCGTTTGTTTAGTAATGTTTTGACGGTCAGAAAACCCTGGCAATGAGTAGAGCCCAAGAGGCAATTAGTAATGGGGCAGAAAATGTAATGAGCCAAAAAATGAATTAACTTGAGCAGACTAGGCGCAGACACAAGGGGCCAATGCTTCTTGCTAGTTTATAACCCCTGCCCCTCTGCTGAATTCAGAAAAGTAGGAGGAGGTGTGATTGAACATAAAAACAGCCCGCAGGACATTTTCTACCACACCCAGGGTAGCTCTTTGCCACACAAAGCTGATGTGGCTGCAGGCAGGCAGCCGGGACCAGCTCTTGCCCAAAGCAAGAGTTTCATCAAGTTTCCTGCCATTGCCACCACTGCCCAGGAAGAGGGGGGCACCAGGGGTACCCCATCCAACATGAGCTCCCAGCATTGCCTCTGCCAAGCGAGCAGCACCAGGCTGGGTTAGTGCATTAACAATCAGCTGGTTTGGGCTGATTTTTTCTCTTTGCCTCTCATGAGTTTCATTCATCCCTCTGTTTATTTTTTTTCCTTTTTTCCTTTCGTTTTTGCTATTAGCAAACACACAATTTGAATTATGATTTGGTCTTTTGTTCTGAGTCATGAGCTGATATCATTTGCAACTTATACAAAACCAGAAGCACTTTCACCACATTCAAACTGTTTACACAGTTTTTTACAACCAACTTGTTTCCCTGTCTCTGACAGCTGTACGTGAACACCAGAGGGGAAAAAAAAATAATAATAGGCAATTTCTCTTGCAGGCACACACGTATGGTAACTATCTAACATTCACAATGAGGACACAAGAGGTAACCATCACCCAGATTGTCATGTTAGCCATCACGTTAGCCATTAGAATCAAAGATAATGATTCCTAGTTTAGGGAACTGCTTGACTGAATCACAGAAAAACACAACTGCCCCCAAGTGTGTGCTAGGATGATTTTCAACGCCTGCTGCAGTTCTGCAACACTCAGTCCTATACGACCCATAGGCTTTGTCCTGAGGGAAACATTCCAGCCAAAAACTAAAGTTGTTACGTGGAGCTCAGAAAGGGTAACTTTGAGGAGAAAAAAAAAAATAGTTCATGTAATTTTAATTCTCTTCTTGCATGGATAGTTCAATGCTAAATGAAAGCACAGGAAAGCCACAAAGCATGTATATGCTTCAACTCTGCTCCTTTCTTCCTGGGTCATGCCCATTGCTATTTCATCATGGCCAGCAGACTTTGGGGGAAGTAGGAGCAGAAGGCAAAGAAGAAAGATGATCTTTAAAAGAACAGAACTGTTGAAAATTCAGAGCTAAGGAGTCAATTCACAGCTTTATCAGCACATAGCAAGTGGAAAAGCAAGATATTCCTCTTCAAAGAGGGAAGTCCCCAAATGGATAAAGGTTAAGATAAAGGGGCAGAATTTCTGCCTGGCTCCATGCAGCTCACGGCTGATCTGACATTGGCTGGATCTTTGGGGTTTTTTGTGTGAAGTATCACTGAGCATAGGAAAGTCATGACCAGCAGCCTGAGCATCCCAGTGGAAAAAAGCAAGGGGTCTAATCCGCACCCTTGACACTTTATATCAACAACTCTAAATCTTTGCCTCAGCTCCTGCCAGCCTCAGAAGTTAAATGGACAGCACTGTTCATTTCTTATGCCTATACTGCTCCATTGCCCTTAGTCAAGTTGCAGGCTATAATTGAGAGTCTGGTAAGAATCCCTTTTCACTGAGTGATGTTACTGCCTTCCTTGCTGGAACTCATTTAGACTTGTAATAGCTCTTTTTAAAGGACAGTCTAATCTACTTTCCAAAATCTTCTGCAGAAAGTAAGTTGCATTCATAACACAGGAACAGAGTGGAAACTCGAGAACCTCCCCAACAATATCTCACTTGCCTCAAGACATGTCCTGAAGATCCCCTCTGGACACTTCAGCAGCAGCAGGAGGAACAGCTTTTACCAAGGATTCTGACAGATCAGAGACAAGAAGCCTTCAGCAGCCCAGGGAGGTAGGGCAAGCAGGGTACAAACAGCTCAGCATTCAGCCCCACACAGGTCCAGCCTGGCTGAAATGGCTGATTCACCCCCAACCTGGGCACTGAAGCAAATTATACCAGAAAAACCTGTTATCTTTGGCATCTCTGCCTAAACCATCCCATACAGAGAGTAGGGGTTAAACAGAAAGGGGCTCTCCACTTGCAGTTCACCCCCACTAAAGGGTTACTGCTGGTCTCTGGGGTCTTATCTGAACACAGTGATAAGACCACCCTTGAGTTTTCAATACTGCCATAGAGAGACTGCACCACACATGCATCAATGCCCACAGCAAAACTGCATTTCTTCTCTATTTTCCTCTCCCTCTCTCCCTCCTTCACTTGCAACCCCCTTTTCTTTAAAGATAGTTCTGCCATCATTACATATTAGACACTAGGCTCTCAGGAATTAATGAGAGAGCTTAGCGAAGGCACAGGAAGATAATGTAGGGGTCAAGATGGCAGAACAGCTTCTTTATGACTGGATTTTGAAAACACAAATCTACCTTCAGTTCTTACTGGTTTCAGAAAGAGCTTCAGGAAATGAGCTCTTGTGACATGATGTTTTTCCTCCAGATTGCTGTAAGAAAATGCTCGGTGGGCAGAAACAAAGTCTGGTGTGCACTAAAACCCACAGAGGTAAGGTCACACCATAGCTGGCGAGGTCATACTTACCTTTGCTAGGTCAGCATGATCCTAAATGCCAAGCCATAGTCTCTCTGATGTTGGTTTAGCTAAAGGAAGCAGCCACTTGATGTCCGCCACAAAGACAAAGAAATTGCCATTTTGGAATAGGTAGCCTTTTTAACAAGGGCTGTTTTGAGATCTCTCTGTAATATTTTTAATACAGTCAGTGTTTCGCCATTAATCTCCCTTATGAGAAGGCAGAAGATGTATTTCTGTTGGAACTGAGCTGTGGCCAGGCTGAGTGGCTGGAAATGAAAGCACCTGGCTTTCTGCTTAAGTTGGGAAGACTTAATCCAGTCACATATTTTCATAGGACATAGATCCGACTGGACAAGTGTCTCTCCTTTCCCTTCCTAGTAGCTCCCCCTCTGAGAAGAAGGGGAAAGAGCCAAACTTCTAAATACAGACATTTCCAACCAGGTAATGGAGAGAAAATGAACATCCCCTCCCCTATCTTCTCCTCCTCTCTGCCTGTTTTTCCTCTTGAGCAGGAAAAGGGGAGTCGGTTCAGGCATCTTACAGGAAAGCGAGGATGCCTCAGGCTGCTATTCTGCAAATGAACCACAAAGCCCAGATATGAACTTAGGATCAGATTGTAGTTGTAGTAAAACTACTCCCTGCATAGATGATTATTGGTAGCAGTGGGAGTATGAGAAATTCATAGGCTGAGACACAATGAGCTCCCTTAAAGTCTCAGCATTCTTCTGTAATTTAAATAGATTAAGGGTGCAAATTCCCCAGGAGGTAATCTCACAAGTTCATTTTCCTGGCACTTCATACCTAGCCAAGAAGTGCTTCCCAGAGATGTCTTTTCTCCTCCCAGTATTTCCATCCTTCTGCATCTAGTTCCAGCAGCAAGCATGGAGCATGGGAAGAACTGAGCAAAACCAGAAACTCTCTTATTTTGAAAGTGAATGATCCTCTTTGGATCTTAAAGATTGGGTCGAGCTGCATGCTGGGGAAAATTCTTGACACTCCTTGTAATTATTTAGTCCAGTCAGTTCACATCTAATGCTTATTTCTATTTCCTTTAAACCTTTATCCCATCAATTTTCTTGGCATCCAGGTATAACAGTGATTTCCTTATAAAAGATATATTACACCAAAAGGCAGATAGCTTCTTCTTTTCAAAGACTAATACAACTAAAATAAGTTCATGAAGAATAAATGGGATATAGGTGCAGAAGCACTCTATTTGCATTGCAAATACAGAAGGTCGGATTCCAAACCACTGAATATGATGTACATACAGCCTTTTACAGATAAAAATTAATGGAAATACCACCATTGACTTCATTTGGATTTAGAGCACCCAAATGGATCACTATACGTACTTATCCAAAGCAAAGATGATTTTGACATAAGCATGAAGGCCAACCATAAGAACCAGAAGTCTAGAATCTGGAAAACAAATAAGCCACCCATACAAAAATATTCAATGACTTTTCATGCTGCAAATATTTGCAGTGATGGCTTGTCTTAAGTTTTTCAGATGATCTATGTATTCTCTAGTTCTTATCTGTGTTTGTGCCATGGCTTTAATTTTATTCAAATGCAGCACACAGAAAACGAACATTACCTTTTACCTTGGATTGATTATGCCATTATATAACAGCCCAAAACTCATGAAAATGGGAAATGCAGAAGAAAATTCAGGCCACAAAAAAGCATATGTGCAGGGATGATAAAAAAATCAATTGCTAAAATTGCTTTCTTGGTATTAGCTTTTAGGCAGCAGTGGCCAAATAGAAAAACCTCTCATTCTAATTCTTATCTGAAGATAAGAATGCCTAAATTCTTTGGATTTGCAAAACTGTGGTGGCATCTTGTGAACTTAGGTTTGCATTCTCTGAACTTCTAACATTAATACTCTGAACTTCTAACAATATTTCTCCTTCTGGTTAAGTGTAAGGGATGACCCAAATTACCAACTCACTTTGAGAAAAGTTCAATGGTATTTCTGCACGTGGAGCCCTTGGAAAGATCACCAGCAGTGACACTCCTGGAGCTGAGCACAGATCCACACAGTGTGAGCACTGCTAACACACATTGCAGGCTGCTTTACCTGCCTCCTTTCATATATTTTTTTCCTTAAGCATTCCTCGGTTTTCCTCTGACATACCAATGTGATAGAAAATGTGCGTATCACACAAAAATCGCAGAGAAAAGTGAGGCATAACATCTTAGAAAGAAGTTTTCCACTAAATTCATCGTTTTCTGCCGTGGTAAACATTTCTGCTATGCTGTGTAGATGATGATTAATAGAGGACTCAACACCAAAACAAACGAGATATAAGAACGGTGCTTGTTGTCCTTCTCTCAGCATATTTTTCTCTAAGCTCTTTCCAGATCAGAAAATAAATTGTTTTTCAGGACTTAGGTATTTCCACTTGTGGAATAAAAACCAATATGAATCAAATTATTGAGAAATATTGACAATAGTCTTTGAAGATACAGGAATTTTCAAGCTATGACTAAAAGGCAAGAGAGGGTTTCTTGCCTGACAGGAGAGTGTGAAGACACAGCCTCTTATTTTGAAGGACAGCGTGAAAATTCCGTGCTGCTCCAAATCAGTGAAAAATAAAGTACATACTCAAGATTTTCTAGGGAAGGGTATTGGAAAGAGCTGGAAAAAGAATCATCCTTCTGGAGTAGGGACAACTGGCTTTCTGGAGTGATCTAAAGACAGAGATTGATTCACATCCCAAGGCAGTGCACCTGGACAAATGTAATTTCCTGGACGTTTACAGTTAATAATGCCATGACTAGCATGGTAGCAGCAGATCACATCTGTCTGTACCCGAGTAGCTATGAGATATAAATGTCAGGCTTTCAGAGTAAAACATTTCATTGATGTTGTATAAACTGGAGCTAAGAGATGCTATAAAACAAAAGGTCTTAACTGCTGGGAGACGAAGCTAATGAAAGCGGGAGCACCATTTGACTGGCACTCTCAAGACACCTGGCCTCCTTCAGGTATCCTTAGACCTACAAAGAGTTTTGATTTCAATTTATTTCCTTTTATATTGTTTTGATCTGTCCTCAATTTTGCACTGAACCCAGTTTTGAGGCATTCTTCATGTCTTAGCCTGTGTCTGGAATAATTCTCTGTAATTTGCACTCAGAAACAGGGAAATTAACTTCTTGCCTCTGGTAAGAGACGGGTACTATGCAAAAGCTGTGAGACCCCAAGCACTCAGCCAAAGGCAACACCCACAGGGGTAATGGCAAGAGGGAGAAATCTCAGGATCTCTAAGGGAGAAGCAAACATGGGCACAAAGGCTTCTTTAACCTTTTTCCCTGTTTAAACAGCTGAAGGGACAATGCTTAAGCACACTTAAGCCTGAAGGGACCTGAATGCTCATGTGGTCTGACTTTCCATGTAACACAGGGTAAAGAGAAGCATTCACCAGTTCCTGAATCTACTCCAGAAACCTCCTCTGAGGCAAGAGAAACTTTTAGCCAGTGTGGCCAAACCCCTACTCAAAATGACAGAAGTCATCTTCCCAGAAAGCTGCAAGCCAGAAAGAAATAGAAGATGTGGGTTTCCCCCTCTTTAGGCCTCTCCTTTTTGTTAGCTTTCCCAGGTTCCTTCAGATCTTATGTAGGAGTCAAAAGGCTTCTCCCAGCTCAGGTATCTGTGGCATTAATGCCACACACTAGTTGGATGACAGGGAAAAAAAATGTCCCTTTCCAAATTCTGAGTTTTGTGTTCTCAGCAATACATTTTCTCCTCTGCCACCTCCTGCTACCTTCTCCCACTCGCCACGTCCCAACCCCTGAAGCAAACATTTGTTTCTCCCACCAGAAAACTCCTTGTCAATCAATCCCAGATCCCCTCCAGACTCTCAGTCCACCTCAGAGTCACATAAAGGATCATCCAGGATTGTGCACTGCTCCCATCTGGCCATGTCCATCCTGCCCCATTCATCCACTGATCCCACTTCAGAGCAGCTGAAGGCAGCTGAGGAGGCCGCAGTGCAGCTTTGAATTCAGTTTTATCTAAGCCATAAAACTGGTTTCTGCTTGAAACGTGCATCTGATTTGGTGGGAGAGCTGCTGCATTTGTGTCTCCCAAAAGCTCTGGTTCCTATTGCACAAGTTGCTTTACTGTTCATGGGTCTTGTTCCTTCCTCCTCAGAGGAGACAAACTGGCTCCAGATCTCTGAGGACACCTCACCTGACACCCTTCAGGAAAGCTGTCACATCAGAGGCCACTTTGCCTTTCAGTCCTGACTTCCCTGCCAGAATGACACACAGAGAAAGAACAGGGGCAAAACACTTAAGACTTCAAGTCACTGACGCAAATGTTCTCAACACAAACACTCTTGTGAGTCACAAATATTTCCAGATGACTTTGCTTTAAATCAAGTACTTTCATCCTTAGAAACTTCTAGTGGTGCCTTAAATCTGGAATACAGCAAACTGCCATTCCCAAAGTATTCCTGATCCTTCCCAACAAAGGCAACAAGGAAGCAGCTGCAGTACTTGTGTGATGCTTTTCTCCTTACTTCTTTTTTTCCTGTAATAAAAGAGATAGATAACCTGGGAGCTAACAAGAACTGAGGTTGATCCAACAGCTCAAACATAACCATATATTTGTCAGAGTTGTCATTTTATACTTCCCACATGTATGTTATTGCTCCACTGACCCTCCTTTCAATTGCTAGGAGGGAGAAACTCTTGTCCCACCATGTTGTTATTGGTTTCAGCAGCATAAGTTGAGCTTTTCATTTCAAGAAGAAATGATCCATGAATCCACCTCATTTATCTTTGGATTGGATGGGAGCATCTCTCATTCCCCAGCAAAAGAAAAATGGTCACTATGCTCATTTCTCACCACTTCTATTATTGATTGTCTCATTGCTGGGGAAAGAAAGGGATAGATCCTCTTCTACAAAACAGGAAATGACCCAGTGCTGGAAGGAGTTAACCCAAGCATAAAACCTTAATTGCTAGAGTTCTCTTTATCGCTATTTCTTTCCTTTATCACTGCTTCTTCAGACAGGGACCTCCTGAGACTCCCTTCCTAGCTGGCACCTGAACCTGAGACCTCTGGGTACAAACATATGAGTCCTACCTGTTGCATTAATGTAGGATTCCTATCAGCTGTCACTTAGAGTAGCTCCAACGTGCTCCTCTCAGCCCCCCTGGCTCTGGGTTAGAGACTGGTGCAGCCCTGAACAGCAGGAGCCCATGCTTGCATATTTTATTGATCTCAGGATGCACTTAGGCAACACTTTTTTTTCCTTTTAACATTTATTTTACAATTGCTTTCACAACCCAGCACGGAGGAGGAGGCTTGCTCTCATGTCCCCAAAGGAGAATGCATCCTGACACAGTAAAGTGGATGCAGCGCTGAGGGGAGGGGGCAAACAGCCCCTCTGCACACCAGGGGATGGGGGGAAGCAGCACCAGTGCACGTACTGGGAGGATAGAGATCAGGAGCATCCCATACACTTGGCTGTCACCTCAGAGAAAACTTGTCAGAGTGGGAAGGCTCAATAACAAAATCATTTTTCTATTTAAAGACTGATTCTATTAGTCACCTCAGGCTTGCCCTGCTAAAAATCTCCTGGTCTTCTACCTTTGTAGCTGAGCTGCAAACTGCAGCCATACAGACATCACACATGTTTTGCCTCAGCATTTTTTTTTTTTTCACACGTCTTTAAAAAGAGAGCTGCTATAAATTGTTTTCAAGTTACAGAGCATTTTGTTCCCCAGACAATACTTCAGTTTCCTATAATCACAGATAAATGAAGAAATATTCTGGTAATTATACTAGCAAAGAACAGTCGCTTTCAGAGATGGATATTATAAAAAGATCCTGGGGAACTGCAGGTGAAGCAAAAAGAAGCTGTGCTTGATTTGCTCTCCCCTCCCCATCTCTGGTGAGGGTTGCAACTGCCCCACCTTCCTCAAGAAAGGCATTATAGGCTGGGGACCAGCATGTCCCATTGCCCCCAGTGGAGCCAGAGCAGGGCTTGGGTACGAGAGCTGCCCAGGAGCCAGCCCGTGGGGACACAGCCCCCAGCACTGAGATGAGGGAGCAGGAGCTGCTCCCACTGACTTTCTCCTTCCCTATTTTAGCCAAGAAAAATGTTGTCTATTAATGCCACCAAGTCAGTCATCCCCAAGACTTCCCCTCAGCTCTTCAGCAATGAGCATTTTTCTACCTGCACTACTGGGGAATATGGACCCCTCACAGCTCTGGGCCCTGATTTATCCCATTTTATACCCACAAGCAAGTGGCCAAATGCCACTCTGGCAGCACACAGCATCTTTACACACACCTTGCACAAGTAAAGGTGGGAAAAAAAAGGAGATGTGAGCCCAGGCTCCAGCAAGCTCCACTTCCAACCAGAGCAGCCATGAGACACAGGGAGCTGCTGGTCGTCTGGGGAAAGCCAAAACATTTGTTAAAAATGCTCAAAACCACCGGTTTTGCAGATTTGAAGGGGAGGATGGCAGAATTATTTCTGTCAGTCTCCAGTGTCTTTGCTGAGACCATCTGTAACAGAGGAGTAAAAAAAGGAGGGCACATGAGACGCAGCCCCATTGCAGAATGTTATAATGATGCATCTCCTGGAGGCAGTGTCGCTGTCAGATGAAATGTCTACCCAAGAACACAGTCACCCCCAGCTTATTGCAGGTGTCAGGTGCCCTGACTACTGTTATTATTATTATTAGGTGTTTGCCTAGTGCCAGTCGTGCACCTGGTGCTCCTCATCAACTCAAACAAGCTGCCGATTTTTAACAGTGGCCCGACTGCATTTCCACTTGTGAAAATTTGCCTGTTAGCTTCTTCAGGCACTATCTTCTCCGAGGGGAAATAAGCAATAGATTTTGTTTCCTTCCTCCTAGACTTACCTGTTATTTTTTTAAACACACCACAGCCCAGCTCCTCGCCACAGCAAGCCAGTCTTTTTTATCCATCATCTCCTCGGGATCAGATCACTAATTCACGTACAGGATAAGACAACTGCCAAATTATTATACTACAAAGAGAAGATCTTCAGACACCTGTCATCTTGATGAAAGCAGCACCATCAACTGACCTTTGGCAGTTCAAGGTCGATAATGAGACAAGTCAGGCAGGCAGAGCAGCGTGTGCTGACTCCATTAACGCTGGCTGTGTGCGCACTCAGTACCACCGCGTCTCCTGTCAATTAGTGCGGGTAAACTGGGGACTGCTGATTGCCAGAGACATGGCATAGCGAGCTGCTGCTACCTTTACTTCTACACCCTGCTGCATTTTAATTAGCTCCAGTCCCCTGACTATTTCTTCAGAGCTTCATTACTGCCGTCTTCAAGAAACTCGAGGAAAGCCTTTTACATTGCACATCGCTAATGAGAAGAAATGTGAACATCCTCACCATGGAGGTTGATAATGCTGGATGTCTGCATGTGTGCGTGAGGATGTGGGGAAGATTTAAAGGGCTTCTCAGCATAAACATCGCTCAGAGATGGCAAAAGAATAGAATGAGTCAGAGCCCACAAAGGGAATGTGTTCCCAAAATGGCCTAAAACAAGGGATGACAAAATACCTTCCAATACCTGAAAGGGGCCTATGGAAAGGCAGGGGTGGATCTGTTCACAAGGGTTTGTAGTGATAGGATGAGGGGCAATGGTTTTAAGCTAGAAAAGGGTAGATTCAGGTTAGACATTAGGAAAAACTTCTTTAACATGAGGGTGGGTTGATCACTGGAACAGGTTGCCTAGAGAAGTGGTGAAGGCCCCATCCCTGGAGACATTCAAAGCCAGGCTTGATGGGGCTCTGAGCAACCTGACCTAGTTAGAGATGTCCCTGCTTATTGTAGGGGGGTTGGACTGGATGACTTTTGGAGGTCCCTTCCAACCTAAGCCATTCTATGATTCTATGATGCACAGTTGATGATGTGTGCAGGTGGATGTGTGCATGCTTGGATAAGGTGTGGTTTCAGTAAAGGTTTTTAAAGACCACCCACATCCTCTACAGCTCAATAGCACGAGGTCATAAGCTTGGATATAGCAAGTTGCCCTGGAGGCATCAGCTCTACCTTGCACAGCACACACAGAAGCCACCTATACAGTAGCCATGAGTTGGCCAACGAAGGACACAGGACAGTCATTTCCAAGATTTCAGATGGAGCACCACAGCTCTTCAGCAAGAAGCCAGGTGTTTTGAGGTGGTGAGTTTTGCTGTATTTTTAACCTTTTTGCAGTCATTTTGATAGTAACAGCCTAGCAGTACTAATTTTCCTTGAGTTTCAATTATATTTGAAGCAAATTGTGATAGACAATTGCTGTCTTTACAGCCGAGTACTGGCCAGACCTGCTTCCAAATAGCTTCAGGTTAAAATATTATGGTCTGTACAGCTCTCCCTTCACAATGCACACATGTGCTTGGTGCAGCTCAGCTCAGTGAGGGATTCGTGTTGACATTTGGAGTCAAAGTCTTGGTCCCATTCTGTTTTCCAGGTTTCACCAGCTGACAACTCCTTCAGCATATGGAAGGTTCTGCTGCTAATACTTGGCTCAGGCATCTATATATCCCAGTTATAGCTCAACAGGAATATTGCCTGAGTCCCACTCCCACCCTGTATGACCACTGGTGTTCATTCCCTCCTTGCAGCAATAGCTCTTTTAATTAACTTCTCTTGTACGTCATTCATGCCCTTACAGACTCACAGCTAATGAGCCAGCAAACCTATGTTAGGATTGTTTTCCTCAGTGAACAAATCTTGTAGATGCAACAAAATCTTGTGGAGAGAGCATGCTTGCTGGGGACGTGATGGAAAAGTTGTGAAGATGGTCTGAAGGAATTCTGTTTTCTACATGGCTTCAGCAGTGTTTGGACCAGAGACCTGGTGGGAAAGGAATTAAGGTTTTTTCTGACAGTCTTTTTATTCTCAGCAACTGTCCAGAAATAAAGGAGAGGTCTCCTTCAGCTCAGTAGCTGCCTTTACTGCTTTAGAAGGAAAGGTTCTTCAGAATGATTTATCCCTGGGAAATCTCCTTTACAATTAGTGACCTACCTTCATTTGGTATTTATGACTTTAAACTGGAAGAAGGTAGATTTAGATTAGAAATTAGGAAGAAGTTTTTCACTATGAAGGTGGTGAGACACTGGCATAGGTTGCCCAGGAAGGTTGTAGATGCTCCAACACTGGAGGTGTTCGAGGTCAGGCTGGATGGGGCTTTGAGCAACTTGGTCTAGTGGAAGGTGTCCCTGCCTATGGCAGGGGGGTTAGAATTAGATGATCTTTGAGGTCACTTCCAATTCAAACCATTCTATGATTCTACAAGTGACTGCCCGTACAATGAACCAGTCCTCCTGGAGGGGATTCTCCCATGACTGTGGAATGGAAGGAGGAAACAAAACCCAGAGCAGCTGACCGGCCACAGGAGAAAGGTCTCATCATCCTGTAGGGAAGTGGTGCAGGACTGTGCCTCTCTGGTGAGCCCATGGCCTTTGCAAACCAACTGCCCAGCCTCTGGGGCTACACAATTTCATCCTGCTGCTCATCATGGAGTTATTCTACAATAACACACTCTGGCCTCAATGTATATTTCCATTATCAAAAAAAATCCCAAAACACTGCCTTCTCCCCCACACCTTATGCCCTTTTTAAAATTTCCTTTGAATGACTAAGAAAATAACACTTTGCACCCAGGCAGGAAATATGGTTCATAAAAAAAATCACATAATCAAAACTGGGTTTGTTTTTCTAAAGTGCCTCTACCCGATGGGGGTTTTGTTTTCTCTGAAACAGGAGCCTGCCATCATCCTCCACACAGCCCTCTGCACTTCCCCAAAGCCAACTGGAAAAAACTAGTCCTTTTTTTCTTAAGGCAAATAGCCATTATCCAGAAAAGCTTGGACACCCAGCACTGCTTCTCTTTCCACTCCTCACCCACGAGCGGTCAGATCGCTTCAACGTTCATGCTGTGCCATCTAACAAACGCTCGTTAGCCACCTGTGTGGATATCTTTAAAACAGTAACTTTAAAAAACACCCACCAGCATCCAAACATATGGATATATGCCTGAGGGCTGAATACATTCTGTACATACAGTTATTCTCATGCCTGATGCAATCTGATACTCCATCCATGCTGTTGCAGGGACATCTCCCTGCATCTTCCTAGAGGCTCTTGCACAATGGCTGGGGATCAATCAATGGGTATCAGTGGTAGCCACGATCTAAATTCACTTTATCATCTCATTGTTAGGGCTTTATTGTGCAGCCCTGATGGATAAAGATACAGCTTACACAAAGGAACTGTATTTCAAAGGAAACACGTGGAAGTCCTACAGATGGTGGCAAGACTGGGTGGGTGCCACAGGGTTGCATCGCTTCACCAACCTCTCAGCAGAGCGGGTGAAGCCACTTTTACCAACTCTGGCTATTCTATTAGAAATCTCTTTTTATTTATTTTTCATGGTGCTCCAGCTGAGCATGCCAGCACAACATGAGGCTGACTTAAAGAGCCTGAAAACATAAGCTTTAAGGTTAAAAACCAGAAGGAAACCACCCCAGATCCCAAATCTCTTCTCTACAGGTGACAGGACTGCTACTTAGAAAAGTGTTTTTTTCCCCACATTTGATTAAAATTTTTCCATTAAGATGAACTGATTTCTTGACAGAAAACAGTATCACCAAGAGAGCTAAGCCTATTTCTTCCCCCACAAAACTGATCTCTCTTCAAGATGAAAAAAAATAAAAACTAAAAAAAATATATATATATTTGCCACATACTTCACTGAAATCTGAAAAGACAAAATATTTCTGACACATATTTCATTGAAAACCAAGATGTTTTGACTGGAAATATTGAAGTGCCTCAAGAGACATGCTAATTCATTGATTCCCTTTTCTCCAAGGGGCAGGCAAGATTTGCCATGGCGTGGCAAGGTGAAGGGCTCCCACTTTGCAGCACCTCAGCCCTTTGAAGGAGGACATTCCCTGAGGGAAGATTTGGTGGGAGAGATAATGCTGCCTATAGGAAGCATACAGGTTCTCCAAGTGTCTGCACTAAACTACAAAGGCGGCTTTTCAGAGTTGAAATTGTTTTTCTGGCTTAATTGCTTCATCTGATCCTGGGCATTATTCAAAATTCTATTTTTTCCTACAATTTTAAACAAAAAGAGTGTAGAAAAAAACACTTATATTTGAGCAGTCTCTGTATTTTTCCCTGTCCCCACTCTTCCTCAGACCACATTTACAGACAAGCCAGACAGCAGGCAAAAGACATCGCTTCTCATTTCCCAAGCAAACTGAAGGGATGCACACTATGCATCCTATTACAATGACCATGACAGTTACACATGAAAGACCAAGAAGTCAAAGGAAATTTTACCATAGCTCTCTCCTAACTGGGCTGCACCATTTCCAGCCTGCACAAGTGTCTCCTTCCCTGCAGCACTGACAGGCAGGACCCGCAGTGCCTGGACCGCGGCTCTCTGGGTAGAGTCTTTTTTTTCCCTCAAAGAAAAGCATCTTGTGGCTTTTCAAGCTCCGCATATAGGTAAAAAATTGTGGCTGTCTGTCACACTTCATGACTCACTTTGGGGCTCTGGCACATCCCGAAGTCTGCTCAGAAATGCCTGTCACTCTGTATATCCTCTGCTCAGCTGACAGCTTAGTCAGGGGCTGGCCGCTAATAAACAGCAGACATCACAGTGGCAGCAGCACCCAACCATCGATATCCATCAGGCCATCACAGACAGACACACATAGAAGATTTCCTTCTTGATCATAATTAAAGACTGTCTTCATTCAAAAAATAAGTGACAACAGAGGTAAAAATTTGCTGTGGTATGCAGGTGTCTAAAAAAGCAAAATAACAGGATTTTTGAAAGCGTGTTGGTTCCTACTGCCCTTTAGAAATAAACTGACAAGAAAAGTAGACGAAAGACAAAGCAGTGCTGATTAAAATAAAGGAAAGGGATTTAGGGATTTATGTTTGCCCAATAGTCAGCTACATAAATTGCCTGTGAATAAGGATTTAAAATGTATTTGAGGCATATCTAGGCTTGCTTATTTGCCAGGGAATAATATTTGTGCCTTTCTATCTGCCCTGTTCTAAATTACCCAAAATAGATTGTGATGTTGCTAGTAAAGCAATATGAATCCAAAAAGAGCAGGAGCAGAAGAAAACATCCCCAGGTGAAGAAATAAGAAATAAAAGATGTGGATGGGTTCTGAAGCTGAGAGTAGCTCCTGCAAACCAACAAATCACTAAATGCATGCCAAGGAAGCAGGAGGGAAAAAACGTGTGGTGTAGTAACTGTTGTGTGTCCATAAGAGATTTATCTCAAGAATCTCTCAAGTGCCAAGTGTTGTCTGTCTGCTAGGAGCATGGGGATATTTAGGCAGCATGGTCTCTCCAGACAGAGACCCAAAGAGGAGAGAGACCAAAGGAAACCTGTATGATTTTCTGTTTCTCCCAAGGTTAACAAAATTCCCCTGGGGACACAGACAGGGAAGAAGAAAACAAGGAGCTTTCTTTAAAAAAAGTAGAAGCTAAGAAACAACTGACCTAAACTTGAGAGTTCAGGGCCAGGCTGTGACCATCATTTCATAGTTCCCTTAAATGCAACCTTCTGTTAGGTCATTATCTGCAGATCATAGCTGGACTGCAAGAGAAAAGCCAAATTTCAGCATGTGTTAAAAATATAATTTGGGATACTCACTCTCCTACCTCGGCCACCAAAATGAAAGTAATTTCTGCTGGGCTTGTGCTACAAACATCAGTTACTTGCTGTAAAGTTAAAAGCAGCTTCAAATGTTTTGTTCAAGAAATATTTCAGCAAGGCAAAGTTTGTTAGATGGAAGACCAAGTACAGACCACATTCTGCTTTCCTCTAAACTCTAGCCCCTAATTAATATGAAGCATCTCTGCTATCTTCAGTCTCTGCCTGTGCTCGATGCTGCAGAGAAGGATTTAGCTCTACAGATTTGTTTTGAAAGTTGCTGTGGGAACCAACATGCTAAAGCAACCTTAAGAAATGTATGTGAAAGAAATCTCCTTGGCTTCTCTTCCTTAACTACAAGGTAGTAAAATCCACAGATAGTAGTCTCCCCGAAAATAAAATAAAGAAGAAAAAAATCACTAAAAGCTACCAAAGAATAGATAAATCAGCGGGAAATTAGAGAGAGGGGAAAAAAAACCCAAGACCTTAAGACCCTAGCAGTGCTCACTAGGCAAAGTGAGAATGGAATAAGTCTCCATTCTTTTATTCCCCATTAAAATGTGCTTGTACCCCCCTACTGATCACCCTTATTTGATTTTTTTTCTTCTGGATGGATTTCTGTGATAATCACTGGGAAATCAAGAATAAAAGTCCACTTGGTCTCCTGGGCCTTGGCAGAATTATTTCAAATTCAGCAGAGCAGGGAAGAAGGAGGGAGGGTTTTCATTTTCTGTTTAAGTCTTGGATCTTCCTCTAGTATACAGCAATCCGGCATGGTTTCAAACATGCTCATTAGGTGCTGAGCTAAAGGTAGCTATAATTAAATGCAATTTTCCATCTATTGCCAAGGTGCATAAGTTTCCAGGGAGGCAGCTCCTTGTCACCTTTTCTGTGTACTTGTGGCTAAATATGAATATTAATGAACTCTCAGTTCTCCTCACCCTCCCCTTTCCCAATTTATTCACAACTATTCTGTCTTTCTGAAATGAAAGAAGAAGAAAAAAAAAAAAAAAGGCAAAATATAATTAGCTTCTCTATGAGCCCTCAGTCTGCTCTGGCATCAGTGACTGAGCCTCCCACTTTGCCAGTGGACAACATACTGATGAAGAAAAGGATCTTTAATAAGACGGGGGTTTGATTATCTTCAGCAGCCCTGACAAGCTTCAGAAAGCCCTGGAATGAAAACAAGATTTCTTGCTTGTCTTCCTGGCCATGCTATTCAGAGAGGATATTCCCCTGCATAGAAATAAACATTTTGCCCATCTTGGGTCACATTTCCTGGTTGAAAATCAGCAAACTCTCAGAGTGAGTGAGGACAAAGGATTTGGTCTAAAACTACTGATGCTAATAAGAATAATGACATCTCCCCTTTGCCAAGCCATCACTTCTCCAGAGCTTGAAAATTAGCTTTAAAACTGGAGTGGAAATCCATAATAATCAAGCCACATCCTCAGTACATACAGCCTGCAGACACTGCACACACCAGTTCCTGGGCAAACCCTCATCAGTCCCAGGCCAGGGCACAGTGAACTAGTCTGCTCCACCACAGGCTGACTGCAGCTCAAGAGATGGAGTCAGGGAGCAGATGTCACCACAGCCTATGGCCTCCTTTCAAAGTTATACCATCTTGGAGAACTAACAGCAGTGCAGCACTTCCTCTGCCACCAAGGAGACCAGGAGAACTTGCAATGAAAAGCCATTCATACAATAAGGTGCTCCACTACCAAATGGGAGAGTATTCAAAGCAGGGGAAAAGGACACCAAGGAGGAAGCCAGAAACATGAGTTGTTGTTCTCACTAGCCTGGCTAAAAGTTGCCACTTCACCAGGAAGGAGACCAGGCCTCCCCTTCCTCAGCCTGCCTGTCTTTCCTAGGCCACATTTTTGTAGGAACAGGTCGAGTCCCACCAGCTTTTTGGCGCCCAACTCTACTGAGCGTCACCTCCACTGAGGCACATTGCAGCAAGAGCTCCTATTTCCCACCTCCCCCTCATCCTCCAGAAAAAGACTGGTCACAAGGACTGCTATGAGGACCCTCACAGTGCAACGATTCATCATTCATGCCCAGCCAAATTAAATGGGCTGGTTCATGCCATGCACGGGTACACCGCCAGCTCCCTCCAAACTGGAGCACATCTTGCTTCATCTTGTGCTCTAAAAGCACACTCCTCTTTTCACCCTGCCCCCCAAAAAGGTACAGGCTTGCACTGAGCATGTCCAGGTTTGGACTGACGAGCATTTCCCAAAATACAAGACAAAAAGCTGATTCCAGCCTTCTCCAAGTTGTTTTACATGAAAAATTAATTCCCTTTGACTGTGTTCACACCTCTGTGGTGTTTACTGACTGAAAACATGCTGGTAAATGTGTTTACTGAAGAAACATTCCCCGCACCAGCAAATTTTAGGCAAATATTTGTGGTAAGCAATTTTCAAAACTGCAAACCCAAATATTTATCCCAGAAAAAGGATTCTAGAAGTCCACTCAAAAGACAGAAACATACCACGTAACCTCTGTCTCCAGCCAGCCGGACGGGCATCCAGCAGCTCTACAAAGAATCCTTCAGTGAGATACTGGGGGAGCTTGATAAAATCCCAACTTGCTCATGGGCAGACCAAAACCCAAAGGAGAAGGAGGACAAAATTTTATGAAGCAAGCAACTCATGGCAATTATTTGCTCAGTGTGCCCATCACGTTTGCTGGGAGAAGGAAGCACATTCAGGGCCTGACACAGCTCCACCGAGGTTCAGGTGAAATGGGATCTATTCCCTTCCGTTTCTCTTGCAAATGAAGGCCAGTGGTCCTCACTCCAGATTGCGTTTTGCTGGCTATGCCATTAGAAGCAGGGGCAGCAGGACAGTGGCCACTACAGCTCAATTAGATATGAAAATATCATGTAGATGGAAACTCATACATATGGGCAGAAACGTTCTTACATCTGCATAAATCAAAGGAGAATACAGTAGGTTAGGAGGCAAAATTTATACTAGATCCAAGCCAAGCATCTATAATATATGTTTTGTTTGGTATTTACACAGAATCTATCTGAAAACTAAGTTGCCTCTAGTTGCCAAGGGTAGCAGATGTGTTTTCTGCAAACTACTGCCAAAAAGTTAGTTAAGAAAGGGGGAGAAGTGGAGAGGGAAGTTCAGCTCCTTCAGCATGGAGAGCCTGGTGTCCAAATACTCCAAGTCGACCCACTTGCAATAAAACTTAAAATATTTAACCCAGACAGCTGAAACTGCAGCTGATTATTTTTAACCTCACCAACAGCACAATGATCAAATATCAGTGGCAGAGTTCAGCCTTCCTGATGTGTACCTTTACTCATCACCTACAAGCAATATGTTGGAATGGCCAGGAAGGTCTCTACCATGGGTCAAGCCTGAGAAACTGCAGGAGCAGGATTCATTGGAGGACCTCCAAATAAACTGGGTGGTTCAGGCTACCAAACAACTTGATCCCACAGCCCAGTCCTGTCTGACCAGCCCTCCCCAGTGCCCTTTCTCATACGCTCACTGCAGAGGAGAGGGCTTGGCCATGATGCCCTCTGAGCAGCGCGCAGCTCCTTCAAATTCAGTACCTCAAGACCTTGATGGGAGCAGCAGGAGGAAACCTGTGTTGCCACCAGCCCACTGCAAAAGTCATGCTGGTCTCTTAAAAAAACAAAGGGATTTATTTTTTCAGGGTTCTCAGCCTTTCCATCTTTCATGACCTAAAATTTCATTCTCCAATGACTTCCTTGAAGACGTTTTAAGCAGAACTAAGCATAAAAAGCCCAAATGGCCGACAAAAGATCAATAGTGTTTTTCCCCATGAGACCTGTGAAAAACTGTATTTTTAATGTGCACTTTTAACCTCTCTCAGACTCCCCGTCTCAGTGACAACCACACACCATATGGTTCTAGCCATCAGAAGAATTAAGCAAGTATCTGAGAAGATAACGAAGCAGTAATACCGCAGTAGAGATTAAACTCTCTGGAAACCTCTGAGTAATGAGAAAAGGTTTAAAATAATGCTTCATTGGAAATCAGAAAACAAACAGAGGACAATTTTGTTTTAAAGCAGCTGAGGATATGAGGAGAGAGTGAAATTTTAGAAGAATTTGTTATATATATATAAGGCAGAGGATCTGATCATCAATATTGGGAGGGCTAACCTGTCGTTGGAGGATGACAGGTACCAGCAGCAAAACACCCAGTCAGAGCCTGTCTGGGGAAAGAAGCTCTTGGGATCACTATGGGAGTTCGTCAAGCAAAAAGAATTTCCCTGTCTGGACCAGTGCTCGCACTCCTCCAGCAATGTAGGCACCATGAAAAGTTCAATGTACCTAAAGGGAAGCACTTGAGGCAGAAACACAGAGCTCAGAACTGAGACAGTGGGTGCAGGGGGCCTGGCAGCTCTCAGTAGCCAGATGAGGAGAAAGGTTTGAATCCACAGCATTGGTTCCAGAGGCACGTATCTCTGTAAAGGCCCAGTTTCCCAAAATTCTCATGGAGAAGAGGCAGAGTCCGCCTCTGCCTACCACCCTCAGCACAACCTCAGACAGGAGAGGGCAATCTGAACTCCAACATGACTCAAGTGACATGCTGCCAGTCAGATGCTGTTTCATCTGCTGGGACACCCTCTGAATCACAACATGGCAGAAAGCATCTCAGAGTCTCCATGGAAGCCACAGGGCTGTGAGTTGCCCTTGTCCTGTTGGCCCTGGGGAAAGAGATGCACACAAACACATCTTTCTGAAGATTTTTCAGGAACCCATTTGCTGTGTTGCACAGAAGTTCACGTGTCAGAGCACTGGCCAGGTTGTTAACTTTGCCAAGACCGAGAAAGTGCCTGAGTGATCCAAGACCAACACACCCTTCCCTATTGGATTGTCATAAAACCAGTATTTGAGCCCCTGAGAAAGGCTCCCAACATTGTAAAGCCTCTCACATATTAATAAGCTTAATTATTTTTGAGTCTCTGGAGCCTAATCATTAATGCACCATAATTAATGCAAAATCTAGTCACTGTGGCTGCATCCACGTTACCTGCTGAGATATGTATGACAGAGTCTGGGGGACCTGGGATGTACACCACTCTCACTGGGCATGGCTTTCCCCTGCAGAGCTTAGTGTGCACATGAGTTTCATCCTGAGAACCTCTGCCCCCAGGCTCAGGCACCAAGGAATGCTGCTGTGCTCTATAATGTGCTGTAGATAAGGACAGAAAACCTCACCAACTGCCCTACAAGCTCTTGCAAAAGCACTCAAAAGCATCTCCTGTTGGAGGCCAGCTAAGAGAATAAAAATGTATGTTCTTTACTACTCCACAAGGGATGAAGACTGTTTTTAAAAGGAGCAGCCAATAACAGTAGTAGTCATAGACGGGACTTTCTGGGATTAAACTACAAAGCAACATTTGCAGAAAACCACACATTGATTCTGACCCTACAAGCCACAGAGACTTTTCCTTGGTGCAAGTCCAAGCTTCCACCTCCACCACAGCAAAACTGATCGAAATGGACAGCACAGGCTGTTCAAGAAGCTCTTGTTTTCAGAGAAAGACAAACGACAGGAAAACCATTTATATCAGCATTTACATCTTTGGCTCTTTCACTCTCCCAACCCTGGCTATTAAATAGATCGCTCTAGCTAGGAAGTTCTTCATATAAATTCCTTACCTATACACCACTGCTGACTATTTGATGATGCTGTCAACCTCCCAATGCCACAATGTTTTTTCAGGGAAAAAAAGCAGATATTTTTTCAGATGACATACTATTTAACAAAAGACAACAAACCTCCAGCTTCAGATGCTACAGAAAACTATCATTCCGTGACCAAGAACCGCAGGATGCCTGAGGTAGGAAAATACTATTTATTCTCGTAATGGATTTTATGAACAAATCAAATGAGGTGAGATGTTTCTAAAAATTTGATCATTCATCACAAAAGCCTTTTCCCATCTTGTACTCATCAGTTCTACTACCTGCCACTGCTGGAAATATGTCCTGTACATAGAAATAGATATAACACGCACACACACGCTTACTCATGTGCACACTCTACAAGCAAGTGCCTGGCCTTCTTTGGAGAGCAGCAGATGTATAAAGATGTGAGGAGCATTTAATCAGTCATTTTTATTTCCTTTTCTTTTAATAAAACACTACTCCAGCTATGGAACGTGAACTATTACCTACTTATTAAATGTTGGACTTAACTATTCTCCCCTCTTCTTTTTCCTCCATCTCAGAAATAGTTTTAATACATCTGCCCAGGATATGCATCATATTTTTCACCTTTGATTTTGTCTGTCAGAATGGCAATGAGATATAAAAAAAAATCCCCAAAGGTTTGAGTAAACTGATAACTTAGATACCTTCAAGCATTTTCTGAGACTTTAGGAAAGGAGATGCTGTGGCCACAAAAGAAAAGCAGTTTTAATCCTGGCAAAGTTTTGCACGTGTGTATGCATGTTTGTATGTGTGTTTTAATGTCATGAAACACCAGAAAGAAGTTTTGGGGTTTGTGGGAATAAATTTTCAGCATTTTTGCTCATTTAAGGGAGGGCGGCCAAAAAAAGTCTATTCACAGAAGCTTGGCAGCAATCCCTCATGGAGACAAATAAGTACATTGCAAGATAGCGTTGCTCCCTTTCCACTGCAGTGTTGGATGTCACACTCTTCACGCTGCAGAAGATTGAATTAAATTTATCAGTGTTCAAAAGGATGATTAGAAAAGAGCAAAACCCAATCCTTGCCCTGCAAGCCCTCGAGGTGAGCAACTTCTGGTGTGGGGAGGTACTGTGATGGGTTCAAAGGCTGGAGGATGCATCTGCCAGGGCCACACCATTACAGGCTGGCTTGTCTCCTGCTTGTCAGTGGTGTGGTCAGTCCTGGAGTCACTCCATAGCTTGCCCTTGGGAACTTTCCCTCAATTTTTAAGACTGAAGGCAGATGGTTTTCTGCTCTTTGTGGCTCCTGAACTAAAAAACAAACAAACATAGACTGTCTCTCATTTACTCTTCCCCTACCCTGGTGGCTGGTGATCAAACAAGGCAGTTGATAGAAATGGTCTTTGGCTATCTATTATCCATCATTTTCAGGTTGGATGGAACCTTGCTTTGAGGAAGCAATGTTGCAATGATAAATGATTTCAAAACAACTTAAAATATTGTGACTCCAACTCCAAAATGATTGCCTCAAAAATAAAATCATAGAGGTTACTTTTCTCTTCTTACTCCAACACTTTCTTTTTCCTTCTGCTCTGGAAGATGTTTTTCCTTCATCTTTCATTCCTTCTTCCCTATCACCAGCTGCTTTATCCCCCTGGTGCACAAGAACTCCTTCTCTATATCATCTTTGAAATTTTCTCCTCTGTCTGTCTCACAGCAGCCTTAAAAGATACTCTCAGATATCATCCCTCCTGGCCAGACCCTTTTCAGCTCTCCTGCCCCTCCAGAGGCTCTCTGGACTTTGTGGTGCTTATGGGATGCGTTGAAATGCATTGCAGCTTTCTGACCCCCAGGGAATCCCTGCAGCTTCTGAGGTAATAAGAAAGCTGAGCTGCAAAATTTGGGAGGGAAAACATCCTAGAGGGACACCAAGGTGGATACACTCAACATCATTCTTCATATGTAATGAAATCGGCTTTGCTGGAAATCTCACTAAGGCTTCACCATCTTTCTAAATTTAATTTTTATGTAATTGAGACACACAAAGATCTAAACTGACAGAGAATTAGGTTTTACTCCAAAACTGGTCGCATACTTGCAGTGGTATGGCACTGTGAAATAGCACAAGTGTGAAAACTGTTTCAATGAATGAAGCAGATTTTTTTTTCAAAAAAGAGATTAGAAGAAAACCCTGGGGTGACCATTATGATTTCCTTTATAATCTCAAAGATGTTAATGGCAACGACTAGCTTGTTTCTAATGCATTAGGAAATTAAAACTGTACATGTAAGACTTATCACATTAGGGTAGTTTTAAGAAAATGGACCATAACACTTTCCTGGCAAGTGATTTGGCTGTGAAAATACTTCTCTTGCTGCCCTCATACTGTAACATTATCAGGCAGGCTGGTCTGTTCAGACGTAATTGAAGCAGGTTGGCTTTTTTTTCCTTTTGTTTAAATGTAATTCTGAAGCGGTTTCACAAACACACTCAAACATTAGCACACTGAATGAGAGGTAATTTCTGAAATGCATGTGTTATTTCCTTCCAGTGCTGGTACAAGAGGGAGAAATGGGCTTGAAAAGGCACTTTGCATCCCCCCTGTACCATGCTGAGGCGAACACCTGACCTCATACTTCCACTTCTAAGCATTCAGAGCTTACACCAAAGAGGCTTTATCTTCTTTTACCTGGTAGTTTTTTGCTTCATCTGGGTCACATTGTCTGGAAACAGCAATACGGGTTAGAAATGTTCTGGAACAGCCTGTATCCTTGTGATTGAATTCTTCTACCCTTTCAAAATGCATCTGAGCTGCCTTTTTGCACAGGAGCTTCATTAGCAGTGTTCATTTCCCAGTGCATACTCCACTATTTAAAGCATTTATTCCTGTTGGCACCACAACACCTACCAAAGGACAGGGATAGGCCAGGGGCAGGTATCCTGGCCGAGATGCACCCAGGTGCTCTCAAAGACAGGTCCCTCATATTGGCTTTCCTGAGGCCACCTACTAAGAGTGCAGGCAGAAAAGGGGCAGGAACAACATTGACTGGGTCTAAAGGGATTCTGTCTCTGCACCCAGACACTATAAGCTCATCAGGCAAATAAGGACAACAGTATTAGATGGAGCATAAATGTTCATACAATTTACCCGGGGAAAAGCAGCACTAGGAATAAGGCTCCTCAGAACAGTGCAAAGCCACTGCACATGCAAGAAAGCTCTGGAAAATTCCATCAGGGTCACGGGCGTCCCTGTGACTGCAGGATTTTAATTTTTAACCTAATCAGCACAAAACACAACACCAAAGTGCACTTCTAACAGAAAAGTTTGGATTCTGTGCCTGATGGATGTCAGGAGCAAAACTCTTATCAGATGACCAGTTTATCACCTAAGTGTCCCATGTTTCTGCAGGTTTCATCAACAAATATTGTAGACTCACGGGAAGCAGAGCTGGAAAACATCTTGAGATGTCCCAGGGTAGGACAAGCTGTTTCTCATTGCTGCTCCTAGTGGATGCCTGTCTCCTCTGCTCTGAAAAACAGCTCACTGAGGAGGGATGGCTCCCCAGCTTCACAGGTGTTCTTGCCCAGTTCCTCACTGTCTTTTTTCTTGCTTCCTCACACAGGTCCTTCTCCCTGCAGCTTACGACCACTACTTCTTGCTTTGCCTGCCGTAGAGGTAGAGAACAGATCATTCCCTCCTCTTTCCACTTGAAAACTGTCCCATTTCCCCCACCAGTCTACTCTCCCTCAGAGTAAATAACCCAAATCTTTGTCTTTTTCCTTCTTAGACTATGTGTTTAGGTCACATTTGCTACATATCTTAATCTTGCTTTACTCCATCCACTCCAAGTGATTGATGTCTTTCTTGTAGTGCAGTGTATAATACTGGACATGAAATAGCTTTACCAGTGGAAGGATAATTTCATGCTGTTGTTTGCACATCTTAGGATGGACTTTCTCCCTTTCACAACAGGCTGATGTTTTTCACACCTGCTCAGCTTGTGAATATACAATTCCAAGACCTTTCCTGGAAGAAACCAACAGTTTCTCATCCGATATTTAATGAATGAATTTTTTTTTTTTTTTGCATGCTACCTTGCATGAGGCACTGTGAAATTTCATGCTATTTTTAGGAAAAGTCTTCCATTTGTCAAAATCACTTTTAATTCTAACTCTTTCCCCCATTGTGCTTACAGCCTTTCTCAGACTTGTTTTATCTCCAGAGTTACTAAGCCTCTCATGATGCAAAGTCATTATAGAGAGCATGGGATGAAGCTGCACAGAGAACAGGCACTTGTGCCCTATTCACAAGGGGAGATTTCTAAAGAGCTGGCATTTCATCACAATTCCATAATATGTATTTTGAAATTCCCGTTCCCCTTTTGATATCAACCACCACTCTTCAAGGCTGTGAGTTTCAAATTAACTCCTACACAAAGGCTGTAATAAGATCCTAGAAAGCATTTTCTAATTGATAACTCTGAACTTGAGCCAGGCGTATAAATCTCAGATCTTTAAATTATCCTAATTCATATCTGTGTGGATTCATGTTGACTACTAGATATTTTATATCCCTTCCAACTAACAAAAAACTTGGAAAATCCTGTGGCCTCCTTTCTGCTGCTCTGCATCTCCTTGCTGAAGGTAAGTTTTGCACACATTGTGAATTAGCAGAGTATTGCCTCTTACTTTTTTGACTGGCAGAAACTTGCTCTTTTTCCTGGGCTGAATTTCTTGCAATCTGAGTCACTCTATTTGATGCAGCAGATCTGTATGTTAAGGTTCTGCAACACACAGGCAGATATTTTAGCTCCCTACCTTGTTTTACTACCAGCCAGTGCTAAAACAACATAGCAGACAATGTTTTCTCCCTCATTTTCAGTAGAAGTCCAAAATTAATACCCGCAGTGAATTGCACCCAGCTAAATGCACTTAACTACAGTTATTCTTTCACGTTTTCAGTGCATATTTACAAACAACATCTTGGAAATAGGCTACCAGATCTTCAGCTGGTGTAACTGTGAGGCTCCACAGATGGCCAGGAAAACAGTTCATGAAGGCATTATGTTATCAAACTGTATTATATTATCGGGTTCTGTAAATTCTCTTTGACAAGATCTGCTATAAAACCAGTTTCTGCACCCCTGAGCTTTACTGCAAAACACCTGCATTTAGATTTCTTTCTTCTGCTGAGGACAAAAGTATTTTAGAAGCTGAATCTCTTAATGGAATTGATGTATCAAGGAAGAGCAGGTGGATTTCTTAAAGATTTTAAAAGGCAAACAAAGGGAAGGCAAGCAGAGGAAAGCATAGTTTCAGTAGAAAGAACCTTTCTGTATCAGAACACTAAAGAAATACTGTGGAGAAATCAAACACAGGAAGATTAGGAGCTACAAAAACTGGAGATAAAGCAGAATTAGGAGTAAAAGGAGCAGAGCAGAAATACAATCTAAAAGGTCAATTGATAAAATACATAGCAGGCATTGAACCCACACCGATCAATACTGCTCAGTATGAACCGAATCACAGCCTAATAACCACATCACATCCCCTTCATGGTACTATCTATCATGGCAACAGCAGGAGGCAGTGGCAACCCAACTTTCTGCACGCTCAGGTGGACTGTCCTTACTCAGGGCTTATGGTGCTGTTTCATGGTGCTGCGAAGGCAGCAGGACCTCTCCACACAGGCAAAAGCATCCCTCAGTTGAGCCTGCCAAGTGGATGGGGCAGCAATTCTGAGGTGGGAGACAGGCAAGGAGGTGAGAAACTGAATATGCAGCCAGTGGGATTTGGGGCCAAATGAGAAGTGGTTCATCCCAGATTGCAAGTAATGCAACACACAGACCAACATGCAGGGGCATGGAGAAAAAGCAGAGAGAGGAATGAAGTGTGGAAGAACATACCCTACTGAATGAAACATATCAATGAGAGGTGGAAAATGCTCTGAAGGAGCAAAGTGGGATGTATTTTGCTCCTGGTGCTCTATCTCCAGCAACTAAAAAGTGACTGAGAAATGCAACACCACGGATCTGTGCTCTCCAAAGCAAGATTAGGGTAGCAAGAGAGCTGCTGAGCTGGATCCATGTCAGACCTCCTGGGTGGGAGCAGCCCACTCCCTGCATGGGATCCTGCATGAGGAGAGCACCTTGGTGCTGTTTCCTCCTGTGCACAGGTGTGCACCCTGCTGATCACAGAATCCCAGCATGGTAGGGGTTGGAAGAGACCTTTGGAGATCATCAGTTTTAGGAACCTCAACACAAGAGAGATATTGAAGTGCTAGAGCGAGTACAGATGAGGGCAACGAAGCTGGTGAAGGGCCTGGAGAATAAATCTTATGAAGAGCGATTGAAGGAGCTGGGACTGTTCAGTTTGAGGAAGAGGAGGTTAAGGGGAGACCTCATCACTCTCTACAACTACCTGAAAAGACATTGTAGAGAGGTCGGTGCTGGTCTCTTCTCACAGGTAATTGGCAATAGAACAAGAGGGAATGGCTTCAAGCTGCAACAGGGTAGGTTTAGACTGGACATTAGGAAAAAAATTTTCACAGAAAGAGTAGTCAGATACTGGAATAGGCTGCTCAGAGAGGTGGTTGAGTCACCATCCCTGGATGTGTTTAAGGGTTGTTTAGATGTGGTGTTGGGGAACATGGTTTAGGGGAGAACTTTGTAGAGTAGGGTTGATGGTTGGACTCGATGGTCCCAAGGGTCTTTTCCAACCTGAATGATTCTATGATCTACTCTTTCTCCAGTTATCCTTATTCCAGAGCAGTACTGGACATTTAATATTTTCTTACCTATACAAATCCACCTCTTCATCCCAAACTCTGCCCTGAGCCTGGAGGCTCCTCAGGCTACCACTGTCACAGCACACACCTAGTGTCTGTTGCTCGCAGAAGCAACAGGGCTGGCACTACCAGTCACCACCACTGACACTGCCAGTCACCATCCCCTGCTCCCCTGCCCGGGCAGTGCCCCTGGAACAGCCAAGCAGGACATGGGAGTGCCTGGCATGGATCTGGACTCACACACCTGTGGATCTGCTGGAGAGGACAGCAGCCCCTTGGGAACCCTGCCTGCCAGTGCAACACACAGATGCTGTGGAAGCAGTAGCCCTAGGAAAGACTGGGAACTGATTTCCTTGGGTTTCTCCAAACCTTTTTCCTGTCTTCCAGCTGGTCTCATGCCTGGGAACAAGTCTTTTTTAAAGTCTGGGTTCTTTTTTTGCTTGTTTTGATTTTACATTTTGGGGAGGATAATTAGCACTGTCTGACAGAAATACCAAATTCAAATTCTGAAAATTCTTCAAGTTAAATTCTTAAAAAGACAATTACACTCATTTCACAAAGCCACAATGAGATGAACAAATCTCATGTTTCAAGACATTTCTCCTAACAAAAAAATCTTTCAAAATATTCACCTGCTTGAAGTGTGACCAAGCAGCAAAGCAGGCTTACATCACTCAAACTAATACAGTCCTTCTTCATATCATAACTAAACTTTCAAGAAAGATGCTTTATCATATTTTTTCCCCTTTCAGTAGCAATGGTGCTGTATAACTTAGAGGATACATTTTGAGAATACCATGTGTTGCTTATATTGGTATCTCACAACTGCAAGGAAATAAACCTTGCTGCACATATTTACAAAGCTCTTTGTAAGATTTTGGAGTCTAATTAATCAGAAGTTCTCCCCGAATGAGAAAATGAAGAAATCACAGGGAGATTGAGAAGTGGCACAAGAGTGGAATTGTCTCAGGAAATTAATCAAAATGCGGATAACCAATTATTTGACAGATATTATTTCTTCTAATTATAGCCAGATACTGCAGCTGACAGAGAAGGTAAGGTGGCTTTTTACATAACAGCAAAGCACAGGACATCTGTCACCAAAATCTATTCCGCAGCTAGTTCTCTTAGTATCTCAATTAAGACAGTCTCTGATAAAAATGACAGATAAATGTATGTTTCCTATTCTGTGGCTGTGTAAGCAAATTAAGTCCACAAGCTGCTGAGTCCAAAAAGTACTGCCCTGTGTGCTCAAGGTCCTGTCCAGACTCAGGGAGAAATCCAGCTGAGATTGTTATCTTGACCCATGCCCAGCTTACGCTTGCAATACACTTTTGTGCTCCCTTTATCCCATGCTATTTGAAAACACAAAACAACTTGTTGAGTTTCTAACATCCATTATTTCCCCATGCCATGTGCTGTTAATCTTCAGTGCTGAGGGTGGCTTTGTTTTGTTTCAGAGTCATCGAACTAAACTCAGTCCACTGGGATTAATTCATCACCAGCAACCCTAGCAACACTTTTATGCTACTCCAGATACTGCCAATTTACAGTTCAAACACACTCGTAGCTATATTCACACATGCCCACACACACTTATAGGCATGTATATATAAATATATGGGTACACACACACAAACAGCTCAAATACATCAATGTTTTCCTTTACAAATAATTTTAGCCAGTGGTATTGCAAAATCAGCCTGGCCTATAACCAGGAGCCTGCACCTGCACAGATCCCAGTTGCAGAACCCCTCCTGTAATTGTTAAGCAATTTGCCTGTTAAGCACCACTGGCAAGAGTCTGGTGGATCTTATGCTCAAAAAACCACATTTGTTTGGCTCAGATGTTACTAAGACATCATTCTTCAGACTATCTAGAAAGCTGTCTGTTGCCATACTGGCAAAAGGTTTTGCAGATTTCCATCTCAAATGGACTAAAAGCTCCTTTACTTCCCAGTAGTCCAGAAGTACCAAATCCTCCCTAAAATAATGTTCCTATCCTACACATTTTTCCTATATTTGGAGACGTGGGAAGGAGCAAGGCTCATCGTTCCCTGCTCCCACTCCTACTCTTCTATAGTGGAGGTGGCTCTGAAAAGGGGGATGAGGAGCAGTTCAGGCTTTCTCCCTTGGAGAGAACAATTACTTTCTAGTTCTCCTCACTTCACTTTCTTGCCAGACTACTTAGTTAGTCTTTCACTAGCATTATTATACCCATCCTGGTCAGTGCAGCTGGCATGGGCAACAGCAGGGAAAATGCTCTGCAGCCCAGGCTGCAATGTGACAGCAACCAGATTAAAGATGACCCATGGACTGTGGGTCTACGCTGTAGTTCCTGTGGCTTTCTGAAAACCCTACTGCCCTATCTTCTCTGTTTCTGCCCTGCTAACATATGTTACTTATTACCAAAAACCACTGGCAAAGACATGGTAACATGACTGCAAATAAGGGCTCTCAAGGAGACCAGGGAAATGCTGGCAGAACAGGTATAGAGGTGGGAGCTGAGAAATATCTTTCATTCGTTTGATTCCCTCAGCTTCCAAGAAAGCAGACCTACTTATTTACAAAAACGTACACCAAATGTTGCACCAAAGATGCCCAACTCAATCACTGGTTAAAGTCCAAGGCAGTAAATTTTGTCTGCCTGCTCAACTCAAAAAGGAGCAACAAAAACGAGTCATGTTCTCCATTCCTGAAGTTTTCCTTTCTCGATTCCTCCTCTTTGGTCTTGGGTAGAACAGAGAAAGAGATCAAAAATGAGCAAGTGCACAGATCTCTGGTAGAAATTTTTCTGAAATTCATGGTGATAAGTGCAGAATCATAAAATAGGTACCAAACTCTACTTGTCTAGAAGCACATTAGCTAACCTGAGCCAATTGTCCTCTGTAGCCAGTGCCAGGCAGGTTGACAGATTCACCCTCTAGAGATGCCAGTCTCAGACACATACCTTGGACATGATAAAACAAACTTTGGGGATGCCTCTCTCTCTTTCATAATTAACTGTAGGCGAATCCCTGAAAACTTCAACTTGTGTGCATTTATAAGGGTAATAATATATTATTATTCCACTGCCATTAGCAGTGAAAGAGGTGAAGCTAGGTGAGAGGGATCCTGCCTTCAATATCTTGTGACCAACATGAAGGACACATCGAGCCTGCAAACCATAGTACCATTTCTGTGTCTTTCACCTTGATGTTTTATTTGCCGTGTAAGTTTTGGGCAACAAAAAATCTGGGCTACCAGTCCTTTACTTAGGGAATTTTTTTAGTAGAACAAGTTTTGAAGCCATTTTTTGCCTTTCTTTGCAATTTCTCTACACACACACACCAGATGAAAAGCTTTCTAGCCATGCCATTAATCTGCAGGTACTTTAGTGAGGAGATGATGTGCAGCTTTAACAAACTACTGAAGATCAGTGCTTGAAAAATGAGGACCATTGTTATTCCATGCCTTGCAGATCATGAACTGATAGCTGCAGTCTCCATTCTTTGCTTGCGCTTCATAACTTGGAAATCTCTGCACATTTAGAGGAGCATTCAGTTAAAAAGGAAATGGATTTCTCTGTCTAATTAGTCTAAGTGCTCTCTCCTAGCCTTTGTCCTTGTCTTTCTGGGATCTCATTTACAGTGCTATTTAAAAGGAGCCACATCTGCTACAATGAGCTGTCTGTCAACTAAACATCCCATATCAGACAAAATTTTCTCTCACCTTTTACTTATGCTTTTCAATAACAAGATGATAGATGCAGATTTTAGTCAGCAGGTTTTTTAAAACTGCTGAAAGGAAAGTTTGCCCTCTTCCCTATCCTCTTCCAGCTTGCAATAGACTCTTGATTTAGAGACACACTGAACACAGAATAGAAAACCTGGATGGGTTTGGCCTCCAAGTTTGCTTTTCCTTAGACTACTAAAATAAAAATAAAAGAAAATATGTAATCATCTTGTTCTTTGCATGTTTTAATTGAAAAGACTGTTCACTGCTCAGTAGCAATAGACATATGCCTCACTGTAAATTTTATATCCACCCGTAGCAGTTGCAGCTGGTGTTGATTTAGTGTTACCCTGATAACCCTGCTGGGTGGTTTTTTACTTGATTTACGTTCCCTGTGAAGGGTGGAGGTAACATTTCCAAGAGTGTGAAAACAAAGTGACCTTACAGCTAAACTCTCCTTTCTACAAGCAGCACAGCAGAGTTTTTTACCATCTAACCTTTAAAAGCGAAATTCCACCGGTCATCCAGAGCAACATTGCTACAATGAGTTTTGTTTTCATCTACCCACCATGAATATTCAGGGCCAGCTTTGGACATTTGTTTGTTACTTTGATTTTCTCCATTAGTGTTTTTTGCACATGCATACGGGAAAGTAAAACCAGCCCAGGGAAGGTGATAGACCTTGTGTGGCTGGTTGGCTGCAGGTGTTTCAGAGCCCACCTCTGGATGTGCCGTGGGTGCACAAATACACAGCACTGACATATGGTACAGAATTTTAGGGATTTTTCTGAACAAACCACTAATAGATGTTGAGTGTAATAACCATGCAAAATTGGATGTGTATATATATCAAAGTGACAATGAGGTACAGACACATCCCACACAACACCAGCATCAAGAACGGAGAGACTTGTAATAGAGGCAAGTCAATCATTACCAAGGACAAATTGAACTAGTCCAGAGGTTCTACTCCCCATGCCAACTTCACAGGAGAACATAGAAACCAGGTATCCTTAACTGAACTGCCTTCATTATAGTACTAAAAATCATGCCCATAGGTCAAGAAGACCATTGGGCAGGTGAAGACCCCTCCTCCAAGCATGCATAGAAGAAAATAGAATGAAGTAATGAAAATTATAATTGTATGTAGATTTGTAACCAGTGTATGTAGGAATGATTTGTCATAAAAATTTGTGTATAAATATGGCACAAATTATTCTGCTATGTGTGCTTGATTTGTGGAATTACCACTGAGCACCCAGGCCTGAATAAACAATAACTCTCCTGAGTGTGTGTGAATTGCTCTATGTGCACATTGCCTAAAAGATTCCAGCTTTCAGACAACATACCCCTCCAAGACACTCAACCATGTTCTCCAGCCAGTGCTGGGCAGAGAAATTAAGTTGGGTCCTGCAGCCTCACATGGAGGAGCATCCACATCACTCAGGCAGGGGCTGCCACCAGGACTCTACTGCAGTTTTCAGGCTGGATGTTCTCCACAGCAGCAATCTGTGTTGCTTTTATGAAACAGCTCTTTCTTGTGGCTCTTTTGTGCATTTAAGCTACAAATTCTTATTATTTGTTGAGCCTCATTCGTCAGTGACCTGGTTTTACTAAGCCTGCAGAGACTCCATCACAACACAAATAATGATTAATAGTAACAATAAAATGCTTTGTCTGAAATGCCTGTGTCTTGTTTGTAATGGATAGCTGGTCAATACTTTACTCTCTGCAATTTTAGCATCACACAGGGGAATGAACAATATTTTTTTTTTTAATCCATTTTCTGTCAGTGTGTCAACAGTTACTTACTGCTCTCTTGTGTACAAATTCTGGTAGTCTAAGTTTTAGTCTAACATTTTAATCTCATTGAAGTGCAGGCTGCTGCCCTTCCTAAGTTGTATGTTGAAGCCAGACTTAACATTCGTTATGAAAACTGTGAGAAGAGTGAGCAGAAGCAGGGCTCAGTCTTTACAAAGACCAAGATGTGCCTCTGGCTGAGTGAAACAGCTGTGGATGAAAGGTGGGACCAACACTTAGGGTTGCTAACTGCTTCTTTATGTCATTTTCCACCATTTCCATTTTAGACAACAGAACTCCATTGGCTTCAATTGATATTTAACAACTAATGATTTGAAAGGTTTTGTCTTTTTGATTGCAGGAGGATTTAAATTAAATTTTGACACATAATCTTAGCATACCCCTTAATACCCTTAGCTCCAGTTCACCTGCAGGGTGGGTACGAGATCTGATCTGAGCCAGCCATAGAGCAGGCAGGTTTTGCCACATTTTATCTCACAATACAGATACCTTCTCTTGGATTGCATTTTGGCTTTGCCAAGTTTAGTGTGAAGCACAGCATACAGCCAGAGAGAACAAAAATCTATGTTTTCAAACCGTGTTCTTTAATGAGCCTGCCCCAAATTAAAACAGCCTCCGTTACAACTTCAAAAACCTTCCCACTTCTCAAAAGATACACTGCGTATATCTCAAAAGCAAAGTTCATGACAAAGGGCTTTTTTGCTTTTTTTCTTCTTTTATTTTTTCTTTAGCTTAGCTGCCAAATGCTGCATTAACTCACTAGCTGAAATGCTGATTCATCAGACCCTACTCGTCAGAAATGCCTGTGTGCTCTCAAATAGAGTTTGCTTTCTTTTCAGAGAGTTTAGATGCCTCTTCTGTGACAAGCTTCAAGCTTTATTGCCTCAGGAGATACCTCATCCTTATTTGGTTCTGGATTGCCATCACAGATTCAGACCCACTGGCTACCCTTTCAAAACCTCTCATGGGTGGAGGAGCATGATTTTTTAGATGATTATTATTTTATTAATATTTTAATTATTGAATTAAATTATTAGCTTTTTTTTTATAAAAGACCCTCATTTGAAAGCTGGATCACAGGTGTTGCTATCTGTCCATCTTATGGAGAATATTTGTTTTCAAGGGACCCCAGCTCACATGTTCTTTAATTGAAATTAAAGTGATTCACAGTGCTATCGGCTCCCTTAATTTTCTGATTTTGCTGAAATCACAGGATTTCAGCAGGAATTTGGAAATTAAGAGAAGACCAAAATAGCACAAGAGCAGAAATAATGAGAGAAGGACACAGTGATATAAAAACTGGGCCAGCAATATCAGTTTGGTAGTTCAGGGCAAAATTAATCACTGGGCAGAGGCAGATGATATGGCCTAGAATGTATCTAGTGTAGAGCAAAATCACCTTGCCCAGTAAATGAGCTGGCAGTACAAATTTTCTCTTAGACATCTAGTAAAGGTAGTTCTAAAAGAAAATTATTATTATTTGGTTTTAACCTTAAAAATGCTAAAAAATTTACAACCTGACTTATGAATTTTAAGTGTCTGAGTCTGACTGAGTCTTTTCAGGCTGCCACTATTGTCAACGAATCTAAAACAAATAGTTTAGATTAAATTCATCACTAGGCAGACAGCATACAGGGCAAAGAATATGACAAAATTCATAACATAAAAAAAAAAAGATGGGGGGGGGGGTTTCTGCCATCTGATTTGCACAAATCTGGTGGTAGAGAGATTCCAGCAAAATTTCACGTTTGGATTCAAAGATAACTTGCTTTGGGCATGAATCTGTCCAAATCCAGCTCCTGTTGCTATTTACAATGTTATCAAGTAATAGAGTTTTTTAAAACATTGTAATTCCCCTTACACTGGTATTTTATGGGCTGAAGTCCCATGATCCCTCCTGCAGCTGTCAAAACCTCCAACTTTCCCAGGACAACTGTTAGAGTTTATTTAAGTGCTGTCAGTGCCAAAATCTGGGGCATTTTGGAAATCTGAGGGTAGCACAAAATAAACTGAAGCTGAGTGTCAGAAAAAATGGAACAGGGAATACATTGCTCGCTGACTGAGTGAATACAAAAATGAATTAGATAATAAAAACCTTCTTTGAAAAGAAGGAGCTGTCACCAGAATTTCTGTTTTTACTGCAAAACTCAGCACTGAAAGCCTGCAAAAAGTAGGCATTTCACCCCAGAACTGAGGGTTGGCTTCACACCACTGTGCAAACACAGCTTTTGCCATAGGACAGGCATGTTCTTTTACAGCTTAATAGATATGGCAGCCATCCAGTCACGTCCCAGGGATGCCAAACCTTCACTTTCCCCACCTAGCCCTCACTCTCAAATACTTCCATTGACTTCTACAGGGACATTTGCAAGGATGGGAGAGCTACCAAGATCCAACCCTGAAATATCAGGCAAGACAAGCAAAAAACTGGTACATCTGGGAAAGATAAGAAAAGCAAGACAAAGATCTTAACAAAAGATTATAGATGCTTCTTGCCTTTTCTCCTTGTACGTTCACAGGTGACTTGGTTGAGAAGAACCTGGTCCATCTCAGCAGCAGTAGGGACACCATGGGGCTGGAAGGCAGCGATGGGACCAGCCAGGAGCAAATGTGTCATTAGGCTTTTCTGATGCATCTTTCTTTGTGGATTTGTTGGCCTGCTGGGCTGTGTAGCCTTTCAGTTACAAAATGCTGCATCTGAAGAAAACACACTGATCAGTCTTAAGGTAAATGCAGGGTTACAGATTCTAGTTTCCAAAGTTTCCTTTCAATTTATTTTTAAAAAAATTAAATTGGTACTACCAAATCTAATGACAAGGCTACCCTGCTGAGTTTGGAGCCCAGAAAGCCATTGTCTCCCTGGTCTATGTATCCTAGACTGTGCTAATGTTTCCTATAATGCAGCTAATAACCAACCATCAGCAATAAATGCCTTGTCATCCCATTGTCGCACACAGCAATAGCTGGAGCACTGATACTGACAAATGAACCTGCGTAATCACTTTAGATTTCTTTGTTACATTTCACAGTGTGAAGACTGCTTCTGCTCAGCACGTCACAAAAAAACAAACAAGAGCTATAGCTGTCTCTTCCATCAATCTCAGCTTATTTTTGTCAGCCCTCTGCCTGTACAGCAACAACCCCACCTCTGCGTGACAGCGGATGGGGGAGCTGATGGTTTGGTGAAGGGGAGATGGACGGTGGTCAGAGTGAGATGGATGGACCTCTGCACTCTCCCTTCATCCTTTACTAGTCATTTTTGCCTTGAGAGCGCAAGCAGGCAGGGGGAAAGTGAACTTTTTTTGTACTTTCCAAGGCTGCTTCACATGGAAAAAGAGAAAAGTGGGAAGAGGGGGGGGCTCTCATTAAAATCCAGTCGGGTCTGCCATTTTCCCTTTTACCTTTTCAATCTTTTTATAGTTTCAAATCATTAACTATCAGCATGAAGCTCAAAGGTAGCGCTAGCCATCTATGAAACAGTGACACATTTGACAATAATGCTTTTGAAGAGCTTGTCACATCCTCTTCCCAAATCAGTCTCATTAATGCTCAGACTGTCTCTCTTTTCTCCCTGCTTCTTTTCTCCTGATTTCTCTCTAATTAGCTTGTTTTTTTATGCTCCCTCGTTCCACAGTTTGAGCTTAAAAAAAAAAAAGGAAAGAAAAAAAAGAAAGGAGGTGGATGTCATTTCCATGAACCCCAAGGCCAAGTTAATCAGCAGAATTAATGACTCTATTACCCATTAGACTTGGGGCTATGGCGCTTATATGGCAGCACCCAGTGTTCTCTGGTCCCATGCTTCTTCACTTTGCTCTGACAAATGTAAACTTTTGCTCTCCCCTGGAAGCACACTCCCTGATCCAGCCAACCCACCATGCTCTCCTTCAGCCCACAGCAGCTGCTGTGACCCAGGAGGGTAGCCTGGGCATGACACTGTCACACTTCTGCAAGAAAGGTAGCAGAACCTACCATCTGAAACAAAGGAGATGGGCAAAAATGAGGTGGTATTGCTTTTTTTACTCTCTTTCTTGTATCTATCTCCTAACACTGTGGCCAGGCTGTGTCATTCCTGCTACTGAAGTTCTTCACACCATGCCTTGGGGTCCTGGTCTGGAAAAGTGGCTGGCAGCTCTCCGTGCTTCAAATCCAGCACAAGGCTCTGAAAAACAAGGTGCCCACAGGATTTATCTCCTTCATAGGACAAGGTGCAACGGGTACCTAGGAAGTTCCACCTCAACATCAGGAAAAACTTCTTTCCTGTGGGGGTGTTGGAGCACCGAAACAAGCTTCCCAGAGAGGCTGTGGAGTCTCCTTCTCTGGAGACTTTCAAAACCTGTCTGGATGCTTTCCTGTGTAACCTGCTCTGGCAGGGGGATTGGACAAGATGATCTCCAAAGGTCCCTTCCAATCCCCACCATTCTGTGAATCCTCTCTCAAACCCTCTCACAGCACAGTGTGCCTAAGCCCCCCCTTCCATGTTGAAGAGGGTCAGTCCTGGCTCTGGCAGAGCAGAGGCACCCAAGAACATGGGTTCATTGCAGCATGGGTGGCAATGCTGCATCTGGACCTGCTCCTCCCTCACACCAGTCACTGTGGCACCACTATGTAGATGAGGCCAGGTCTCAAACTGGGCCATCTGGGCAGTTACTCCCATTTTGCCTTTCCTGCTTTTGGGAGCACTTTCACCAGGGGACAAAGTAATGATGTCATTTGCATCACTGGAGAGTGAACGTGCTCAGGCCCTGAGCTGATGGAGAACTGCTCTTTTTGAGCCACTAAGTTTTGCATGGAAACTTCAGGTAGTTTTTTCTTCTCTTGTTCCAGCTGCTTGACTCACATTTTAATAGAACTGCATTGTTACACAGGCAAAATACAGACAGCCCTGCTCCCTACCACCTCTGCTCAGGAAACAGCATGTTCTGGTGATTAAAAAAAGGCTGTGATAAGGAAGGGCTATTCTTGGCTTGAAGAATGAGAGGGATTTGAATAGACCTTCTAAGAAGATAGCCTTATTTTCACACTTGTAACCAAAAAAGAAAGCATGATCCCCAGGAACGATTTGCACACCT
Source organism: Brachypteracias leptosomus (assembly GCA_013401335.1). Lineage (NCBI taxonomy): Eukaryota > Metazoa > Chordata > Aves > Coraciiformes > Brachypteraciidae > Brachypteracias > Brachypteracias leptosomus. The sequence continues at coordinate 82,961 of VYZX01000786.1, forward strand.
GCTCTAGTCTGCGGCCACACAGCCTTAAAAATCAGCAGCAGTTCTGCCTTGATCTCCCCAGGAGCAAACCAACTGCAGGAAAGTGTCTTTTGTTGAAGCAGAGCAGCAGGACATCATCCATGGCACTCAAACCTCTCAGAAGACACAGCAGCCATCCTCAAAATGCCTGAAAGCATCTCAATCCTTTTAGCCCGGGTGATCCCTATGCTTTAAAGGAAACAGAAAATTGAGCTTTCCCTCACACCCTTTGCACATTGGTTTTGCTGAAAAAAAACACAGCCCCTGAACTGAGGTCAAGAGCCTCTCTCCACAGAAAGGTGCAGGATCCCAAGCCCAAGGTACAAGCCGCTTGCATGGCAAATAGTAGGAACATTTTTAACTAATAGAAGTAAAAGGCAAAAGACAAGTATGACATGCCAAGAAAAGATATGTGCACCCCCATTAACTTCCTACACAGCTTCTCACTCTCTCACACACAGATGCGAACCGGGGTCACCCAAGACTGAACCCTGCCTTCTGCTCTGCAGAGCACAGCACTTAAAGGGGACAAAAATAAGAAGCATCATCAAAGTGGCTGTGCGAGGCTGCCTGCTCCTCCAGGGAGCTAAAAGGCTGGGAGCACGACCTCTTCCAACTCTGCTGCCTGCCTTGGACGAGTTCAGTCCCTTGCCAGAGTTTTTATGCTCTAACTTCATTATGGCGACCCTTTCTCCAGCTCTGCCCCTGACCACTTCTCTCTCTGGGCACTCAGCAATGATGATTTCGGTGCCATGGACACTTCCTTGCAGAGCATCCTCTTCCGCTCAGGTTTATGCTGCACCATGCAGCCCGTGCACACTGAAGAAGCTGCTTGCACAAGTGCTGAGAAAATGCCACACTGAGCCCCAGTGTGCCAGCTCCTTTCTATCAGCCAAATGGAGCGGTGTGTGGGGTTAAACCTTTGAATTGCAGCTGCAGCACTGAAAATGAACCGATTCAGGTGCAATTCTACTTTGCATATTCAAGAAAAATCACCACAATCAGTGCTGTGAGCTTTGTCACTCACTGGTGCAAGTCCTTTCCTCCTACTCTCACAAACTGGGACTTTGCACCAGAGGCCATGCCAGGTTCTACAATGACAAGTTGAAAACATGGTTTCAACAACATACAAGGTTCCTCTAGACATTATGAAGCCTCAGTATCAACCACCACTCTCCTGTAACATTGCTGTGAAGTCACGACAAGCACCAGTACAAGTGGACAAGCATGTTCCCCACATCCCATTGCCTGTAGCTTTTCCCTTCTTCAGAGAGGCATTTCACACCCTTCCCAGATGGCTCTTTTTCTTATTCCAAATGTGACCCTGCTTGGCAGTCATCACAACTTTCATGTGGCTGCAGCCCTACTATGTAAGGGTCTGGGTATGACCTAAAGGAGGAGGACAATGCAGCTAGACCAGGCTCCAGGAAAGCAGCTGCTTAAGAAATAAGGCTGTGGAGAGCATCAGCTCCTCTACACAAGCTTTAGCATGTTGTTTTGGACACAGGGGTTATCAAACCCTGTAAAAATAGCTTGAATGTGGATAAAATAAATGATAGAAAACTGAGGTTTTCTCCTTCTTTCCTTTAACCTTTCCTGAATAATATTTACCTCCTTAAAGTCGTGCAGGTTCTTCCTAGAGGGCCCAATCCTCTGAAGCAAATAGGAGATGGATCTAAAGTAGATTTAAAAGTCCCAGACCTGGCTTGTTTGGCACTTGTCACTGCCAACAGCTGTGCCCCAGTAGCACCATTATCCTCATTATCAAAGTGTTGTCCAAGCCAGCTGTGGCAGTGACAGTAGAACATACCTAAAGCTATACATGTGCTTAGGGTGCCTCCTGGACTGCAAACCCACCAGAGGTACAGCAGTCCTAGTGTTGTCTTCCAAGACTCACTCCCATCTCCCTCACAGGCAGCATGAAACCTACGACTGCTTTGCAGGCACCATGAAGAGTTTTCTTACATGAACTTCATAATGCAGCAAAAATGTTTGTCTCAAATTACCCTGTGAAACAGGGAGAAAAGTTGCCTTGGTGGTCACTGGGGGAGAATAATAACCAGTGAAAAGAAACAGGCTAAAATCCGGGAGTACAGACCAAAAAGAAGCCTAGCCAGTGATTAGCATTAAGCATTTCTCCCACATGGAGACATTATTTTGCCACCATATTTTTCACATGCTCTTGTTTCAGATTCACTGGACCAATCGCTCCCCTCACCCAAAACTAAACTGACCTGAGAGAACATCTTTGAGATTGCCTTGCTTCGAATGCCTGTTTAGAATTCAGTGCTTCTTTAGATATAGCTTTAATATGCACTTTTCTAAAGTGCTTTCAACAGTAAATATAGCAGACTAGGGATAAATTTGGCCCAATGCATTTAACTGCATGAAATAGAGCTAAAACACAGGGGACATCCTTGAGTTCCAACTCATCTGCCCCCCAAAAATCCATAATAATAATATTTTTATTTTAGCACTCATACCTGAAGGCCTCTAGGTACTTAAAAAAAATGTATAGAGCAGTAAAAGCAATTTAGTCCCCAATAGTTGCATATTTTAATTCATGGTAGATTATTATTCCTCTGCACACATATTGCTTTAGTCATCTACATTTTTATGCCCTTTCTTTCTGCTCTACAACTGAGTTCTTAACTATATTTATGGACTGCTGTATTTTCCCTGTACACCTATGCACCTTATTATTTTTCATAATCTCCTATTTCCCTTGAAGTTATCGTTTGCAATATATTTTTCAAATCAATAATAAAGCCTTAACTTCAGATTTTGTTTTTTTAAGCTAAAGAAGAAGCTGGATGTAGCTAAGCAAAGTTTGGTTTACACATGAGTGAGGACAAGATTTGGCCCAGGACTACATCACTCCAGGTAGGAGGGAAACCATTAAGATTCAGACCACGTCCTTTCTCTCACACACTGACAACAAGCAGGGACAGGTACCAGCCAACTCCATGCTCGTTGTGAGGAGGATTAATTTTGCTAGCACAGACATCTCATTAGCAATCAAAATTCCTCATAGTGGCAGGTCAGCCAAGGCTTTAACGACACACCCAAAGCACCTCCCTGGAAGCAAGGATGCTCTTCTCAAGTCCTTCCCAGGACCACTGACCCCTCCAGCAGCATCAACACCAGTAAGTCTGTGGGTAGCCATTCCATTCAGGCACACCATAATTATCTACTTTGTCATCAATGGTGCTGGGTGTTTAAAAACACTGCACTTCTGAGCCCAGTGTTGTTCCTTGTCTTGTTCCCTTGAAGGGCTTTCCCAGAGAGGAACACTGAGTACTGTTAATCTGAATTAACTGCTAAAATGGATTAGTTAAAAATGCATTAAATCTCTACGTACGCATTCTCCTTCAGAATTAACTTGGCCTTTATAAAGACTTATCTTACTCAGAATTAGCTTGGCCTTTATAAGACTTATCTTACTTTAATTCTGAACAAGAACATCTACACAAGAATTTAATGCCATTTAATCAATCCACTTTACATTCAGATCATTAGGTAGTTTGGATTTCTTTCCTTCTACATGCCTGTGTACACTAACCCATGACTCAACATGTCTGAGGGGTGGCCAGTGGAGAATAGGAATCTGCAGAGCATTGTACCTGTTTTCATGAGAGGTGGTGTCTGCTTCCTATTTTCACAAAGATATGCACTCAGAGAGCCTGGCAAAGCATCCATGTTCCCTCAACATTTTGACACAGAAATCCTCTTGAAAGAAACTTGCATCAGAAAACAGCCAGGATCCTTCCCATCATAACCACACAAAGACACCCAGAGATGGCCCTTAAGAAGTCCATGTGGTTCTACCGCGACAGACACAAGAGCATCCTCCGTGCAAAATTCAGATGTCCCAATGGAAGGAGGCAGATCTACCACTTCTTTTTAAATTCCCTCCTAGGGGACTGAGTCATAGGGAGACACAAACACTATTTCTTGTAACACCTGAGCTGTCAGCACCAGGAGGACATGCCACATGGTTGTTGCTATCTACCAGCTTCTGCAGCAAACCAAAAAGAGTTCTCTCCCTGGAGTTACAGGGGACCAGGTAGTCCCACTTAGTTGGTTGGTTTTGGCAATGCTGAAACATGGATCATTTAAGCTGCTGAAGAGGAGCTACTGTGTTTCTGACTTTTCTGTCCCAGAAAGGAGAGGAAATGAGGAGTGAATACAAAACCTTACTGTCTGTCTTCAGCTTTCTCTCACCTATATATTCATACTCATATATCTAAGCCTTTTGCCTCTCTATTAGCTATGTTTCTCTCCAGAAGTCACCTATTTCACTGTTCATCTCCTAAGGGCAGCCACAGTATCACATGAAAGGGAGTTGTCATTTCTCTGCTACTCCTTTGGGGTTCATATCATCATTCAGAAAGGCCCAGACAAGCCTGGAACTTGCTGGGTTTTGCAAGTTTTTCCTGCACACTGCCTTTTCTAAAAACATTTGAAATTATATCCTCAGTATGAGCAGGCACAATATGTATGAGAAAAACACTTTTTTGTTGCTGGGGTTGAGATGGAGGAAGAGAGGCCAGTGGGAGACAAAAAGATGCTGCACTAGGTTGGAAAGAAGTGAGGTGTAGGCTGTGTCCCTGCCTTCTCCCAACAAAACCATGTGCTCTTAGACTGCATGAGGAGAAGAAAGATGACATCTCTTACATAAGTCCAGTCACTGTCATCTGAAAAAACCTGACTTACCATTAGCACCTGGACACGTATCACCAGAGCTCTCTGTTGGAAACAAACAAGATTCATAAGCAAAAGGGCTCGTTCTGGGTTTGAGGCCATTCTCAAATCACAGGATCAATGTCTTTCCCTCCTCTATCTCTCTCTCTCCATACAGAGTCAGGCATCAATTCCCCAGTGTATTTACAGCACTGCTCTGTCCCTCTGCCTGCATCCATCCATGCCCTTTTGGCTTCACCAGCTTATCATCAGGCTTTGTACCCCAGATGGCATCTTCTGTGGATTACCTTTTCTCTGCCTTATGTACAGACCAGTTAAAAAAAAGTGTCCATCACTAGATTTTCAGGTTTTCCTTCTTTCTGCTCAGGTAATCAAAGCACTTTTCCAGGCATTTGTTACTCTCCTTCTCAAGGCCTACAGATTCACCTCTGCAAAGGATATCCATCCTTTTTGGCAGCATTACCTCCTCTTCCTTCCAAGCACATTGTAAAGCTGGTCTCCAGCTTCACTTGCCTCACACCTTCACCTGTGCACTCTAGTTGCTTGCTTCATTTCCGATCAACCATCTCCTCCATGTTGTCACCCACACCAGCTTTGCTGCCTGCTTTTTGGTTTCTTGTGATGATATTTTAACGTGCTCATTACTACAGGCCCCTACACAAACACCTTCTATCTGCCTAAACCACTAGTTTTATTTATCAGTCCTTCTCACCTTCTCATTCTACTCATCTCTGCAGGGAGCTCCCAGACAACCAGCCCCTTAGCGATGGCTGGTGCAGCAGCAGTCAGCTACCATTCAATTCACAGCCTTTTCTTTGCAATTGCTTTCACAGCTTTGAATTACTTTGCTCCTCTTTGCCCTCCTTCCCTTCTCTTAGGCTACACAATTTTATATCTGTGTTTGCATAGCACCAACCGAGCCCGGCTACTCCTGAGCCCCAGATGCTCCTGCTGAAACACAGACATTAAACCATAGCATCCTGGGACACTGGAAACACCCTGGATGTGGAGATAGGTGTTGTCTTGTCTCTCACACACACACAAACATTAGGTGGTCATGTAGAGCACAAGTGAGAGGCACTATCCAAGTTATAGTTAGCGAATTGCCCTTTTGCTTGTATCTTGCTGCAGTAAGAATCTCTGTCATTCTCTTAGTGGTTTGCTGCTGGAAGGGTGATTTTAATTAAAACATAAAATGTCAAACATTAGTAAGAAGGAGGATAACCCTGTGGGGAGTGAGGATGAATCAAATTTATTAGTCACTGAGCAGCAGGCTGGTAGCCCTTCACTTGGAGAATTTTTAAAAGGCAGTTAATGGGAAATACAGATTCAGTCTAATCCCCTACCCGTTCTAACTAACCTGAAAAACAGTATCACAAGTTTCCACCAATTCCAGAAATTAAAGACAAATCTGCCACAGAGATTAAAGCAGCCTCATTTCGTGTGTGCAGGACACACATAAAGCAAGCCTCTTTTATGGACTGTAAAGGAACATGCCTCTCTTAGGGGTATTTCTCCCTGTTATCAAGAAATGGCTGCGTTTGTGCTGCACACACTGTGTAACACAACTGTGACAGCCACTAGCATTTGGCACTGAGCATGAAAACCAATCCTTGTGACTACTTTTTAAGGAGCTGTTTCCAAGAGCAGAATTTGCCAGTCCACAGTGTTCAGGAGCAAGGGTCACTATAGACCCCTCAACAGGCTCAAGCAAGGTCAGGATTGCAGCACAACCAACCTCCACCCATCCTCCCACTGACACAACATCCTCTGCAGTTCTGCTTTATGCTGCTGCTGAATGCCCTGGATCTTTCTGCCTGTCTTCCTTATTACCCACAGACAAGTAACACCTTGTTATTTGGTAATGTTCCCTTTTAAAAAACATTTCTGGTGTGCTTTTTACTTTGTTAGCATCAAGCTAACAAACACTCGCTTCTTGTTTCCTTGTGTTTTCAAGTTTCAAACTTAATAGATTCAAAGGAAGATTAGAAAGACATCCCAGCTGTCCCACAGATACATTGTCTTGTGACTTGCTCCTCATGCAAATCACTCAGAAGCTTTTGAGGACATTGAGAGCCCTTTACCTTATGCAGGCAGCTAAATGCACATAGTGACACGGAGCTAACTGTGTCTTGCAAAAGAGGGGCTGTGGGTGGGTGTCTTTCAGCTCCTCTACAAATGGATGGTGGCATTTCCTCTGAGCACCTCTATGCATGGCAGAAGCTGCAGATTTTAGTTGATAATCATGCCCCTGGGCTTGTTTCCAGCCCTTGAACTGTTTAGTCATAGAGGAGGGTACAAGAACCCCTGGTCATTCATGGATCACACACTTGGGTTGTGCCATCATGTTGGGTTGGTCCTTAGTTGTACCACCTTCATTCTAGGGCTAGGCTGCCTCGGGCAAAGGGAGTAAGTCCTGTCCTTGAGAGGGCACCAGCTGCTACAGGAGAAATCAAAGCAGTTGTCTGAACAGAGAAATTAAATAGGGGATAATTTTCACACCATTGCTTCATAATGCAGTGACTTTTTATTAATGCAGTGATTTTTTTTGTTTTTTTTTTTTAAACTTATGATGGGGTGTAAATTCTGGTAGAGATTTTGAACAGCTTTTAGCTAAGAGTCCTTAAAATTAAACTGTTTCATTTAACTTGAAATCTAATTCTATATGGCAGAAAAGACAGGCGGCATTTGGGAGGTGGGGGGAGAAAAGAAGAATAGAGCAACAATATAGAGCTTACAAATTACAACCAAGTGGAGCTGTCAATAAGATCTTGCTCACCATATTGTCACAGAATTTTCCTTCTGTGTCACGTTGGTCATTACTGTAACACTACATGAGAAATCACTCCATCTGTTAAAAAAGAAAAGAAAAGCAGCTGCTATACTCTTGCAAAGATGGAATTAACAAACACCCAGTAACTGTATTCCTTTCAACTTTTGCAGTCACAATTTTAGTCCCACTTTTTCTGCCACGCAAGCCACTGAGCAGTTCCACTGCCGTAGAATAACGCCCTCCAAAAGCTCATTAACCAACACGAAAGATGCTACCTCTGGAAACAGCAACCACCATGACAGTTTTAGTTCCTGCAGTGATGGTTTGGGGGGCTTTAGGTTTTCTCTGATGGCAGGGGAGGAGATGGTAAGATTTTGGGGAGGGGAGCACTAATCCAGTCATTGGAGCAGAATAGGAGAAATCTTCGCAGAGATTCAAGACTATTTTGCTGACTTAGCTCAGCAGTTGAACCAGGTGAGTCCCATTACATCCAGCCACAGAAAATAAAAGTGTTTGAATGTGTGCAGCAGAGGAGCCTGGAGCAAGAGCAGCAGGCTGCCAGTGCAGGCGCTCGGGCTCAGGAGGAAGCCTGGGCTATGATTTTATGGCTTACCATTAACACTGAACAACACATGGAGCCCATGGGAACAGGTTTCATCGAGATCACAGCTAGGCTATATGTACCAAGAAAAGAGCTGGGTGGGATCACACCTATGCACCGTACTTTTCTGCACCTAAATTAGGTTGGAGGGTGGCCTGTAGCTCCTGTGATTCAGGAGATGTTGAGCCAAGCTCAGGTAGAGCCCAAATCAAATACCTAAAGGAGGCCAAATCCCAAAACAGTCACTCAACACAGCTTACCAAAAAGGACCAGTAGCAAAACCAGACACAATAACCAGTGTATTTAAATAGTTACTGAAGAACAAAGGATGGTTTGAGTGTGATCAGGCAGGACTGTATTGGAAACAGCACATTGCAGTTAGATGGAACTGGCTGTTAATGCCCCAGGCAAGCTGCAGCTTGCCCAGGAGACATCTCCTTCTCCATGTCTGTGTGTGCCTCCTTGCTCTCCCCTCCAGCACCTCAGGCTTGGCTCTGGTGGCACACCTCCTGCCAATGGCTGGCAGGTCCCTGCACCAGCTTGAACCATGACCAGACATGGTCAAGAGCCACAGGAGGGTGTTTGAACATGTATCACCATATCCATGTCACCTTTCTTACGCTCTTCACCAACCATCTGCTGTTGGCCAGGGATGGGGATAGGAGCCTTGTTAGAGGCATGATGTTACAGTGAGTATAGCTGCTATCATACAAGGGTGGTTTGGGTTTTTTCCACTAATTCAGACATTTTTTTTCCTGGCAGGTTGCTTCTATGAGCTTGTAGCCGCATCTACACTGGAAGAGAAAATACAAGAGGCTAACACAGTTCCAGAAACCCCCTGCACTCATAGAGGGTTCACTCTGGGGACACTCCTCATCCACTTACTATCCTGTAGGACTCTTCAGTTCACTGAGGGGTGATTTGCAGCCATTCTGTGGCAGAAGGATGCCAGTAGGCAGCATCCTTCCAACAATCTGCAAGATGGTACTCTAATTTTCTGGAAAGAATGAATTTCGTTGTAAGTGCATGAGTTGTATCTGTTCATCTGGTCTGTTAATTCATCCAAAGGCTCTGCTATTCCAATAGGCTCAATGGCTACTGTAGCTGGTAGGATACCTCAAAATTGTTAGGGGTACTCCATCAAATTGAGTATTATTTACATTACAACAATACAAAGACCCAAGTGAGATCAGAGATCCATTTTCTAGCACCAGAAAGTAGTAAAAATCCAGTTTCAAAGAATTTTTATGGAGAAAGCAAGTAATAGGGGAAAGGAAACTGAGGCACAGAGATTTTAAACGCTGCTACAAGAGTGTAGCAAAGCAAGGAATAGAATTACGTTATAAGTCCCACTGATACATTTCTAAACAGGACCTTCACATTAGTATCTATGTAAGTTATTCAAATAAATTATTCTGCTACTGAAAGTGATCTTAAAAACCCAAACAAATCAGTGTCCACTAAATCTGGTTAGGAGTTTTTCAGAGCTTGAATAAAATGTCACCAAAGAAGGAGGTAAGATTTTTCCATAAGAACCCATCAGTTTCTAGAAGAGACAAAAAAAGCAAAACAAAACAAAGCAAACAAGAAATCCCTTCCTGGGAAAGTTTCCTTCAACCCAGGGTGAAACTTCTGGCCATGCCTAGAGAAAGACCTAAGGGGCTAGAACTCGCTCTGAGATCATTCAGAACACAGCCTGGCCAAGTTTCCCTCTCTTTGGAGCACCTCATCATGATGGGCTGAGTCCCCTCCTTTTCCCTGCACAACTTTGCAAGCAAATGCAGCTGGACTGATACAGGAGATTGGGTTTTCTGCCTCTGATCTGAACAGAACAAGAAAAAAAATTAAACAGGGGCTTCCAACCAAAGGATTCCTTCATAGGATTACCTGAAGGACTCCGGAATCTCAAAATCAACAGAGTAGTCAGGTATCCTGCCTATCTCTGCTACCTGTATGCATGGGTCAGAGCCACTGTTTTAGCACACATCATGGGTATTAAACATGGCAAAAATATGCTGTAAGGGATGCCTGATTTTCCAGCTCTATTGTTTGTACCAGGGACAGGCCAAAGGGTTTGGATCCATGTGGGCATTTTAAACACCACAAAGTTTGTTGTTAACGTTCATGAGGCTTGGGTTCAAGCCATCCCCTGTTTTGACAAGAAAGGAAACTCTGTCATTTTGAGGCACCACAACATGAAGGCATTCAATGCATCTGCCATCATGTCGTTTCTCAGCGTAAAGGGTCAGCAAAACCACTGCACCACACGTGAACTTCTACATAGTCATATTTATTGTGCAAAAGAAAAAGAGTTTTACCCGGCATGCCCGACCAAGAGCTTGGCACCACTGCAAGAACTAGTCTATGTAGCAAAATGGATTCTATCCCAGGCTGAAAGACTCTTAAAGTCCTTGAATACAAAGAGCTCCATTTAGCAAGAAATTGCAGTGTGTAAATATAATCCACAATCAAGGCTCTCAGAGTCACAAAGTAGCATGACTATATCTCTGATTACTAATTTAATCAGGCACCACAAGCACTTAAGTGAAGAACCCCAACCAGACAAAGGGAGCTCCTTACAGCTGTTTTTAGCAGGCTGTATTTTGCAATAGACACATGAGCAGGGATCTCAGTTTGTAAGCGATCCCATGTCTGAGGGGCAACATTTGCTAAAACAAAGTGAGATTGCACTGATGTGTATCACAAGAACCTGCACAGACCCAATCCTGCGTTGGCAAACCACATATTTACCATGTTATGAGCAAACACAAGTCTTTACTCCATTCACACCAACTTCCATTTAGCCAGGATGCATCAGAAGCTAGAGTTAGCTTGGATGACTGAAAAAAATATACTTTTATTGGAAAGATCCACCATTATTTCTGGTGCAGGCATAAATAAATAGAGTCAAACTAAAACCAGACAGGTGCCTGCTACAGATGCAAGTCTCAACCTGGACTATGCAGAAGTCCTAAGTAACTTATACTCTGCAAAATATCTGGGGAGAGCAAGACCTGGTGGGACTTTTCTGAAGGGAGAGCTCCCTCCAAGCTCCAGAGGCATGAGGACCACCACTGTTAAGCCCAGTACAGCAGCACATCCCACACAGCAGATAGAAAGTCCTCCTGACCACCTTCCCCCCCAGGCTCCTGAGAAGTGGCTGGGAGGGGATAGGAGGATATAATGTTGCTTTATTCTTTTTAAATTGCCAAAGAGTACACAGGTTTCTCAAGCTATATGTTGGGTTTCTTAAATATACATGTGAATCTGGGTGTCAGAAAATAAAACACTGAGTACACAGGTAACCTTTGGCTTTTAGCCCTCTTCCCTTTCTCTCCTATTCACCTTGTCCTGTCTGAATTCACCATAAACCTTTGGAGCTATTTCAGCTGCCACCAAGGAACCTTCTTCATGGTGCTGTGTGTCACAGATTTCCAATCCCATATGGACATCTTGGACATAGCAGGGCAGCCAAAAATGACACAATCTTTACATACCTATCGATAAGTCCCATGACCAGCCCACTGCTGCTTATAGACGTGAATTACATCCATTAGCTTAATTTTCTGACAATATCTTAAAGCAACATAAAAATATCTATATGACACATACCTTCTCCCCCTCTCCACCCCACTCAGCCCTAAGCAAGCAAAGGGTGAAAATAAATTCACAATACCACATAAAATGAAATCTCTGCTTAGTTGGATGTATTAATAGCTCAACCCATTTTCCGATGTAATTGCATTAATTGTTCCTGTCCCAACTGGCTTTCTAGGAGGAAAAAAAGGAAGGTTCATTTAAATACTAACACAAAGTGTTGTGGTTTTTGTTACGGCTTTGCGCGCAGATGTGAAGCAGAGTGCTAAATATCAGCACTCTGCCTCGTTGAAGGCTGTTGTGCTAGCAGGAATCCTCACCTATTCGTACAAACTAGCGTGTACCAGATGGCTCCATGGGAGTCAGGAGGCTTGAAATGGAGCAATCATTCAGTCTGCAGATGGAATATACAGTACGTTCCCGGTTAAGTAAGGGGCTCATTTATTCAGATAGATTCTGCATATATGGAGCGTGTCTCGGAGGACAAGCCAGTTTCTGTCTCCAGTTTTCTAGCGAATTTCTAAGCTAGGTCCATCCTCCATCATACTTCTGCTACCAGAGTCCAGATAAAAAAAATCCTACTAAAAAGGTGGAATTTTGCTCAAGCTGTGCTGAAGTAATATACTGAACATAACATTTGCAATTTAAAAAAACCCAAAAAACTTCTCAATCCAGAAAATAAAATATGATACTTTTTTTTTTTCTTCTTTTCATTCATCATTCAAGCATTTGGACAGAACCTTCTAATTCAGTTCTCCAATCAGAGCAGAACTACATATTTATATGATGGTTATGATTATTTATCACCAGAAAATAAATTAAAGACTTAATGCTAATTAAGACCTGCAACAGCAACACGTACTGTTGCCATGCAGAGTCCCAGAAGAGAGTCAGCCATGCCTGCCTTTGACGTCTGCACTGAATGAAGCACGGAGGCAAGACACATGCCTTAGTGGAAAGAGATGAGAAGGATCCTGCCTCTTGAGCAGACATCCAGAGGAGTCCAAGCTTGAAGTTTCTGACATGAGATTGTCGTTACTTGTATAAGAATGTGAACTAGAAGCTTCCCTGAACAGGGTTATGGGCTCAAGCTATTCAAAGACATTGCAAAGTAACCTTGCTCTCAAGCATAAAGGACAAACAAGTGCTCTAGCCTCATATTTGCAGTGGCCGACTAAAACTTATGTAGGCAAATAATTGAAGAAAACAAGGAAAGAGCAAAATATATTCATTATTTTGTATTGTAAGGCTTTGTAGAGCTGATTCTACAGTGGAAGGAGTATGAAGAGATATCTGGGTTGTGGTGCGTTTTAACCAAAGACCATGAAAACACAAGAGCTCGCGTTCCACGCAGAAGGTAAAAATCTCCTCTTATGCTTTGGCTTCACAAGCAAAGTGATAAAAAACATGCAAAGCCTTTCTCTCCATACCAAGTCTAAAAGTAGATCCTGAGAATTTGGTCAAGCCATGACCTAGATCCACCCCCAGCAAAGTCAATTCCCACCTTGGTCCTCCTGGGACACCAAGCTGCTTCAACACACACAGTCCTCTTCACTGTTTCATGGAAACACTAGCACTTCCCTGCACAAGCATCTCCAGCAATTATTGGCAGCCTCCACAGAGGGAACTAGATGGTTTCCAGGCTGGCAGACCACTGCATGCTGCTTCTGCCCTTTCCACAGCCTGTGTTGCTGCTGCCTACTGGGGGATTGCACACTTGATCTTTCATTTTTTACCAGTAGGCATCATCTTGGTTCATGGTACCTGACACAGGCGACGTAGCATGTGATAATGGTATAGTTTACAAATGTGAACATCACAGGGAAAGTATTGATTTATAATAACAAGCTGGAGGAGCAGGATGAGGGAATTGTTAAGGGACTGTCTTCTATCACTTTCCAAGGATGGGAGGAACTCAATTATCCCCAGCAGCCTCACCTAATGTAATTGTATTCGCTGGCTGTTTGCCTTTGAAGTGCCTCTCCTGCAGTATGTCTTGGCAGTGTATTCTGCCACATCAAAAAGGGAAAGTTTTACTACCTGTGCTTTTGGAGGGCTCATTAAAAACACACCAAGTAGAAAGACGGAGCAGAAAATTGTTATCGAATCCTCTGGGGCTTTTTGTTTTGTGTTGTTTTTCTTCTCAGATCACACAAGCCCATGCACCTCATGGACTCTGCCACAGAAACGTTGATCGCACGGGCTGCTGTTAATTCATCACAGCTTTGCTGGGCTACTTGTCTTCATTTGCCATGAACACAAACAAATTCTACAGACACACCATATCAAATCTGTTCTCCTGAAAAGATGCATTCACTGGTGAAACAAAGAGAAACGTAATGGCAATTAATAAACTAACATTTACTGCACTAATTAGCATCTCCTAAAGGGCTTGATTATGTGTTTACACCAGTTAGATACAGCTCAGTATGAGAAAATACTCACATTTCATACATCAAAAGACATTTCTTTCATATTTCCTCTTCCATTCTTATAGTAGTGAAGTGTGAAGACAAGAGCATGAAGGAAGGTAGAATAATTCATTACCTTGTCTCCTACTGATTTGTACATTCAACATTTTTTTGGAATAAACACAAAGTCATAAATTAGCTTGTAGCAAAACAGAATTAATTGAATGTCTTAGTAGGATCATCAAACCAAGGTTTAAAGTCAATTTATCTGCCTAGGATTTTGCTAATGTAGCTTCAGCTCATTAGGGTGAGAGCTAATGCTGTGGATGGGATGCACAAGCTCATGAAAACAGAGCAACACACGTTTTCCCTATTTAGGGACAAAAATCCCTCATAAAGGTCATGTACAAACACAGACACATGGATACACATGTACACATATTTACACTCAGAGAGGAAAAAGCGTGAGCCATAAAATAAGTGCTCTCAAGAAAGGGTTTTTATATCAAGAGGATAGCACAAACATCTCAAATGCCTCCTGAAGACTTCTAGACATATTTATAAACCCAGATTGCCCCACGTCTCCTAGGACCCTTATAGCACCGTGTTACTTCTTTAGCTTGTGAGCAATGCAGAAGTCACATTAGTAAGCAATGGATACCAAGAGACACCTTGGGTACATTAGCCCCTCTAACTAAGAGGTAATATTTGGAAGCTGGAAACAGATGCGGACAATTAGGACACAGAAGTCAGTACTGTGGTTTTGGGAGATGTTTTGGTAACAAATACTGTATTAATCTCTGTGGATACTTCATTACTGCCAGAATGTTTCTTGTCAGGAGGGCTTTCAACAATAAACATCCCAGCTAAGCAAGGCAGGTGGAGCATGGCAGGAGCAGCCTGATGCAGAACATGCCATCAGCTCAACAGGCAGCAGGTTGGTAAGGTTTCCTGAGCTGGTGTCACAGAGAAGCAGGACATAACAAGCTCCTCATTTGCAGATAAGTGCTTGAAGCCTATCCTGAGTGCTCTGCACTCCCAGATACATCCTCCAGCAATGGATTTTTATGGGACTGATGCAAAAAACCTACCAGGGCTCAAAGGCAGCTCCCATCTGTACCTAGCTAAAGGATAACTCCAAGCTAACAAAAGACAAAAGTAAAACCATCATGTATCATTAGGTGGGAGAAGGATCATACACATAGCAACTCAAACAACTTAAACCCTGGAGAAGGAAAAGATGATGCAGTGTGGCACTGAGCACAGCTTCAGATGGAGTCAGTGATGGTTGCATGGACTGATGTCAAAGGCACAACACAACCCCTGGCATCCGAACAAAGTCACTGAGACAGTCAAGAAATAAATGTCATTTCAAACCCACAAACCTGTGACACACAACTAGCCAGTTGTGAGCATCCCACTTTTGTCACTGCGTATGTATCTCATGCTCTTATTCCTGTTTTCTACTGGCATTCTGGGAGGACTCCAGTCTCAACCAGCTGTGCTGAGAGCCACCTAAGTGTGCAGTGGCAGGAGGCCATACTTCATAATCTAGAAAAAGGAGGAAAGAAGCTGCAGCAATGATGAGAAATGGAATTATGAAACCTCTCAGAAAGGGTGATAGGCTGTTCAAGTCACATCTCTAACACACCCTGAACAGAGCAGCACATCAGACTGTTTACACACCTAATGATACAGACAACAGAATGATACAAGCAGCAATCTCCAAAAGCACCCATGTTCAGGTCCTCCTGAACTGGGCAGTCAGAAGTTTTTGATAATGTCAGTAGGTGCCTTTGAATGGTTTACTAGGCGAACTTATTTTAAGAACCTCGGGATGAGAAAGACACCCATCGCCTTTAATTACAGCTTCAGTCACAGCCCATAGACAGAGCATTTCATTTAGTGGCAATCCCTGAGGAAAGCAGTTGCCCCAGAAGTCTTCCAGTTTGCTGAGCCTGCTGGCCCTGACCACAGACACAAACCATAATTCTGGTGGGTTTGCCACATCGCTGATACAGGGATGACCTCGCCTACACCTCCAAGCCATGAGATCTATCTCTGTGTGGGTAGGAGCAAGTTGTCCCAGGCTTGATCTCAGGTAAAATCAATGCCTGTAGGTGGTTTAAAACACACAACAAAGGCAGCTAGTGCTCAGTTGGCTCCACTGGACATGCAGGCCTGACATTTTCCAGGCTGGCTTGCTAATTCTCAACAGAACTGGATCAGTTACAGCTCTTAGATCCCAGAGGACAATCATGGTAGGATGGCCTTTTTGCACCTTGGACTGGCTAGAAACTGACCTCTGCTGTAGGAGGTGGGATTTCAAAACCTTTGGAACTTCAGCCCTAAGTTCCAGAGAATTCCAAGCACAGCAAGTCATCCCTGAAAACATCTCTGTGCTTCAGCCTGTGCCATGCTGACGTGCTGTGAGCACTTGGACATGGACATATAAATATGTTTGCTCTCCCTTCTTCCCAGCCACCCATTCATTACCCCACAGCTAGCTGTACTCCCTTCCCAATTTACTAGTCTGTTTGCTGAAGACAGTATAGCAGCATCTTAAATGGGATATATCCAGCTGGGAACAGGGAAAGCAAATAGCTGGCAGCACCACTGCCTTCCTCTAACAGTCCCAGCTTTCAGTTGTCTTCTCCCTCGCCAGCCGTCTGTCCTTCTTCTGTGAGCATGGCTGGCGGCAGACCGTCTGATATGAAGAAGATGTCTGGCACCTCATGGTCTAAATAGACTCTCTGATGTAGCCCCTCATCCTTGCCAAACACCCCAGCACTAGGCTAGATAAGGGAGAGCCAGGGCTGAATTGTGTAGACAACTGTATTACCCAAGACTAATACAAATATTTGGCCATAAATTCAACCAGGGTTGAACCTAGCACCACTAGCCACAATGGACCAATGCCATTTCACATCAGACCTCCTAAACAGGAGCAAGCTGTTCCCAGCACATTTAGCTGTAGATACAAGAGAACTTCTAAAATTCTTTATGAAGAACCTATTTCCCTGCTACCTTAATTGGTCCTTCTTCAGGCAAAATTCCTTTCACTTTATGGAGGGAGCTAGGACTAAAAAGTCTTATAAAGAGTCAGTAATAAAGAAGAATCAGGACTGCTCTGAAATCCAGCCCATAAACTATATTATTCAGACTCCAAACTCTCTCACATTATGTAGACTTCTCACGTGCATCTGTGTGCCTTCAGAACTATATTTATATTTGTAATCTCCCATTCTGTGCACACAAGTTACTACCCTCCTCTCCCAGAGAACAGACATTTGCCTTTCTGCTCTGTCCTCCTCTTTTCCAGAGGAGAAGGTCCCTCTGGCCCATGAGGCAGGGCAGTGCATAGGCTCTGCATACTCCTTCAGCAGCTACTTTTTAAAGCTACTTAGAAGAAACAGGAGATTTCCAAAATCCTAGAAATGTATCTGCTTGAAGAAGATTAACCTGTTTGTTTTCTTGCAGTAGGAATGACCCTGTTCTAGTTAATAAAAAGATTGTTTATTTTCGGTGCATTTACATTTGCTGGCAGCTTGAATGTCCCTCCAGCTCCACTGCTTCCCTGTCCCTCCCTTTCATGTGATCTGAAAGCAACTTTGGTTTGTTTCTCTCACTCACAGCAAAGCAGAGCTGCAATAACAGCAAATGGTCCTTGGAAATCACAGTCACATTAGGCTTCTGTTCAAATAGCTTTTAGGGCTGCGATAATAGGAGGCATTCCTAATAACTGGTGACTCAGTGAGACCCTGCACAGAAGGCCTCCAAATGACAGTACACAATTTAGAATTTAATCTAGAAACAGTGGCAGTGATGAGATTCCAGCTGGGGACCTTCTGGTCTGGAGGCCGGTGCTGTACCAAATAGTCTAAAGGAACTACTTTACCCAACCAGAAAGGAGATGAGTCCCTCCTCTTCCCCTGAACTTCACAACAACTTTTGGGGTGGTGCTTGACCCGTGAAGCAGAGAGGGCCTTTCATTGCTGCCTTGACTCTGGAGACTCACCACCCTGAACCACAGCACGTTAAACTGCTGAGATGTGGAGAGCATCCAGTCATGCAGCATTAATATGAAAGTTAGTTCCTGAACACTGAATTTCAGCAGACTTCGGTTCACAGGCCACCCATATTGTGCTTTTGGGTTGTCCTTGGTCTGCTATAAATCTAGACTGCATGTTCACCCAGAGAGAAGAAAGAGTTCACCCATCACTCTCTCCCCCTCCCAGCTCACTGCTTAAGTTGAAATCACGCGATGTTGGTGTGACCTGTGCTTAGCAGCCCAGCTTACAGAAAGAAAAGGTTTCTTTCTTGAGAGGAGGAAGCCATGAGCCCAGTGGAAATAGTAGTATATTTTATATCTTAGAACAAAGCCTTCAAACCTTTAGTCTTTGCCTCCATGATGTGCAAAGGGAGGGATACTCAGCACAGACTTGTCTTTCCAAGAAGGGCCACGGTCTTTGGGTGACCACTGGAAAACAGTGAATGACCAGAGACAAGCACGGTGTTTGGAAAGGGAGAGGGCCTCCTGGGTACACGAACACCCCTCCTACACTCCTACTTAATGTTCCTCTGATGTGTCCAGGCAACATCCAGTAAGAACAGGAGGAAATTTCTCATGCACACAACAGGGAAAGGACAACTCCACCTCAAGAAATCAGGTCGAGAGGAGAAAGTGATTGCACTCAGATGGTTGGGTCCCATTTAGTGTAAAAATCACTATGGAAAATAAACTTCAAAAAGTCAGGACAGCATTTCCTGACTGGTGAGCAGTCAGAATGAATACCAGTGTTTGGGATTTTTTTTTTTTTCTCTATCAGTGGTCCTCCAATGGGGTGCAATATTTGCTAACAGAGTAATTTCAGTTATCCACAGATAGTTCAAAATACAAAGAGTTCATTGCCCAGATATCTCTATTTAAAATAGATTTGCTTTTGTTCATCAGTGTAATGCACATGGCTGAGAAATGGCAAGGTGCCAAAATGAAACTGCTCCTAATTTTCAGAGGAGGCCACCAGCTAATTATACAGACTGCAGGTGTGAAGAGAGAAGCTCAAAGTAATCAATAGTAGTAATTAATCTGCTAGACTGGAGCTAAAGAGCTAACAGCTGGACATCAGAAATGGACACATGCAACAAGATCAGCAATAATTACCTCTTTAAATATTGAATTTCCATAGCAACAATTAAGCATATAAATAAAGGCTTGAAATCAAGGCTCCAAGGCATGATGCTGAATTGCAAACACAACATTCTCCAAATCAACCCTTTTAATAAAACAGTAACAATATGCTTGGGCTGGGTCGACTGGTCTCTGGTGCTAGCAGAAGCTCAGCTTCTGCTGCTTCCAGATTTTTTGGCTCTTCCTCCTTAGTTGCTTCCAAACTCACAGGTTCTGCTGTAACTTCTCTTTGTTCCACTAGTATCTAAAGAGGCCTTGTGCAACACATGCCTGCAACTCACCCCCTCTCTTACAAGGCTGTTTACTTTATGGCTTTGGGTTTTTCACCCTCTGGAGATGGTTTCCCTGCAAAAAATTGTGCTGAGGCACCATTTTGGATCAGGCTGGCAATGCCATCTTGACTGGGCAGCATCAGAGCACTACCTGGTAGATGACCTCACTGCAACCTCTGATGGGCTGTCAGATGGATCAAGTGCCAGAGTGACAGCTCTGCTGAGAGAAGTTTCTCTGAACACCCTACCAGTATAGGAAGTGCTGCCACCACCTCTCCTGCAAGCACCCAAAGATCTCTCCTCTTGTCTCATGGCATGAGTCCACAGCTCACACAGCAACATTGCATTCCCCCAGAACTTGTGAAGTCAATAGCACCTGCAGAAATGGACACGATTTCCCTCTTGGCTTAATGGCAGAGCTTTATCATAAGAGCACTCTCTGCCATGGAGGCTGGAGGTGCCAGGAAGCCTTCATTAAGCTCAGG
Source organism: Brachypteracias leptosomus (assembly GCA_013401335.1). Taxonomy (NCBI): domain Eukaryota; kingdom Metazoa; phylum Chordata; class Aves; order Coraciiformes; family Brachypteraciidae; genus Brachypteracias; species Brachypteracias leptosomus. Next base: position 103,013 of record VYZX01000786.1, read on the forward strand.
CTAATCTTCTCAATAAATGTTGCTTTCTAATGTATATTGGCTAAACCCAACCTTTGCTTATCTCAGCAGAGACGTCAAAGCCATCTCCTCCCTGCTCCAGAAAATTCAGGCCACTGAAAGAGGCACAAATCTGCTCTTCATTATGTTCTCATGTGTCTGTGGGATCTGAGATGGCTCCATGGATCCTGACCTCTGTAGGCTGCACCTACCAGGCAGCAACCACAGAGTTTGGAAGAGTTTTAGCAATTGAAGCAGCCAAGGTCAATCTGTCTCCAGCTGCACCCCACTTTTAAGTTTAGTGCAAGGATAAGGTGTCTTCTCCTTCCTAAGAGTTAAATAGGGCCTTTCCAACATATTTGACAGGCCACATTAACTCACATCTCTGTAACAAGACAGAAAATAAAATAAAATAAAAATCCACCCAGCAGCTATGAGCAGAGGCTATATAAAACACCATCAGAAGCACTGTCCTCCCTACATCTGCTTTAGCACAAAGAAAACTAAATCACACCTACAGAAACCCGAAGTAAAAAGAAATCCTAAATTACATACTTCATTTTCATCCCTACATTTCCAGAGTCAAACCTGGAGCTAGATGAAAACCAGAGGAACTGCTTTTAGAATTTTTATCTTAGGTTTTCTGCATTTTAAACATTTTTTTCTCCAATCATTTATCATCTCCAAGTTCTCCTGCTTTCCAGGATTTTTTCTTTGTTTTCCTTAAAATAGCTAGAAGGGACCCATTTCTGTAACCTAATACTGGCTCCAGTTAGATAACTCAGTCAAGGAACAGAAACACCTTGAACTTTCCATTGGTTTCAGTGAAACTTCATAAAGGTCCATGTTAACTGCTATTAAGCTAGGATGGGGACCTATATTTTTTGCCTCAGAAGGCGGCAGCATTTCATAATTACCTTCATGTATTGATTCCCCCAACCATGCCAGCGATATTTCTGAATCTCCATGGTCTGTAAATATTTCTACACACTGTATTTCAAACTCTTCTGTGGTATTGATTTGCAATGTACCTGTCATGCTATGATATTTTACCAGTGCAGTGTTTTTGCAGCTTTGGAACTGACGGCGTTTTCTGCCTTTCCAACGAGGAGGCAGCAGTTTGACTCTGTGAAGAACCATAGCCAGATATTTCCAACACATCTAAGATGAGCTTATTTAAAAAATAAGGTGAGGTGCTTGACTAAGTGACACATTATACTCCATATTAGGCATATATGAACTATTAGCTCAACCCAGCATGATGAGGGTCACTTGCTTCTCTCCCACACTTTCCTCCATGGAATAAGCAGCTCAACATTCCACAGGTGACACCCATGCTACTGCCATTGAGAAGTGTTTGGGAGAGGTGGAAACTGCAAGAAAGCTTCTTCTCAAGCTCCCCTCTGGGCAGCACCTATGATTCCATCTGCCCTGGTGTCTCAGTGGTTGGGTGCTGAGGATCGACACCCAGGAACCACAGATGTGCCTGGCCTTGGTGGAGAGGAGCCAGGCCAAGAGTAGAGCAGGTAGTCAGCAAATATATCTATCCAACAAACCGGAAAAAAGCAGTAGCTGTGGCCTTCAGTGCCCATATATTGGGAGAGGAAGGTACCCTGCTGAATTTGTGGTCAAAGGACTGGTTTAAACTTCTGTTTGTCCTCTCCTGCCTGGTGCACTAAGCCTCCTGAAATGCACGTTACACATGGTTCAGAAGATAGATTTTAAGTCAACATTAGTATATGCTTAAAGGTGGTGTTCAACCACCTTTGATGGAGGAACAATTATTAAAATACAGCGTGGAAAAATAATAGTTTTTAATATTAGTATGGCTAGAAAACAAGCTAGGGATGGGAAAGGGATCCTTCAGTTTCTTTCCTATATAATTGTCTTTTGGGGAAGAAACCGCAATAAACCATCAGGTCAGTGTCAGTTCATCAGAAAAAATGCCAAGGCTGCCTTTCTCAGGATATTTTGAGTGCATTCATGCTGGAAATACACAAGAATAAGAAGTCTCATGACATTTCTGCCAATTCATGTCTGGATTGCATTATCATTTGAGAAAGTGACCAAGCCCCTCCCAGAACAAGGAGTCATTTCCATGAAGAGCTGTGAAACGGAGCCAAGGCTTAGAGCAGATCAAGGGGGAATCAAGCTCAGGCAGCCTTCGGCTCACCCTGCAGCAAGTGGGACAATCCCTCTGGGTCCTGCTGGGGGGAGAGCTGGGATCCCTCTGCTCTTGCTAAAAACCAGGTGTCTGTTTTCAACACTGAAGTAGGAGCTTAGAAGCTTAACTTTAAAGGTACTTCTCTTTTAAAAAAGAAAACAACAAATATTAACCAACTAAAACACAAAACAAAACCCAGCTCGGCCTCTCCTAGTTCATGTCTCCCTGCGAGGAGCGTTCACTCAGGCTCACAGCAGTCTTGGCCCTCACTGTCAAGAGAAAACTCTCTCGTGGGGAAATTACCAGAAACAGGTCTACCTCTGCTGCTCTAGATTGCACCTGAGAGGAGCTGCTCTCTTCCCCTTGACCAGAGCAGGAGCCTAGAGACATCAACCTTGCTGGGCAAAAGGTAACCTCTGCAAATACTTCTTGTGCAATATGGAAGAGTTCACATGTCCCCCAGCCAGTATGAGCTTGCCCATCACTCTGCAGAATCAAATGGACTTGGGTCAGGTATATATGTGTGTGCACATGTATGTACATGTGCACCTATTTGTGCACAATAAACAACTTTGTCATTATTGTTTCATGCCTTTCAGAGAAGCATAACTTTTTAAAGGCAAGCTTCAATAGTCCTTGTCTCCCTGTTTTCTTCTGGTCAGATTATGGTTTGCCACTGCACAGTTGGCTCATTAATTCATTCTGTGTTTTCCATACATCTTTTGACTTTCTCCTCCTACAGCACGCAAGATACACACATGGAGAGAAGTGAGATTTGCATGTATGGTTGGTTCTCTGTCATTGGTGGATCAAGCGCATCCTTCAGCAGGGCTCAAGGGCTCTGTGGATGGCAGCCAGTCAGTAAATTCCAAATCAGGTTGACCAGCTGCATGTACCGTACTGAGACACAAAGTGGACGAGGAACCACAGCGTCGCGTGCCAACGAGCAAGGACCATGCCTGATGGCAGGAGAGACAGGAGTTGGCTGCATAAAAATCTCGCATCTGTTTGCCTAGCGAACGCCACCCACATAGAATAGTATTGACTAGACAGACTTGCCAGGTGCTTTTGAAGGCATCTCCAACCCAAAGAATCCACCAAAACGACCCTACAAATTAGTAAGTATCCTTTAGGTTTATTGCAGTGACAATTTCCCCTGCTCATGCTCCAACCTCATGCAGATCCTCAGTACCTCTTCCTACACATTCATCCCAGCCCTCCACAAACTTCATTGCTTGTGACCAAAACAAGCAACTCGTTCTTTTATGCACACTATATACAGTCAGTCATCTCCAGAATAAATGCCTGCAACAGGACATCCATAGGATACACAAACCTTGGGTGGAATAAACACTGAAGCTCATATTCCTGCATGCCATCATAGGCCACTCTCCAAATGACCTTGTGCGAGGATATTCTTCTTATCAGCCCAGCTAGACAGACAGATGTAGCATTACACAGGCATCCATCTCCTTGGATGTCTATGTATGAGAAAAGCCCTGACAGAGAGCTGCTGTTGAGTGAGTGTTAAGGTAAAAACACGTATCAGTGTGACACGTCGCAGCCTCTAGATATTGAAGGAGACATTTCAGTAAGGTCACATGTCTAGTGCCAGCAGACAGACAACTCCTCACAGCCCTTGGAAATGACCCAGTACTTCATAGAGACAGCCATTTCAGGGAGATGGACGTGATATGGTTGTGCCCTGTATCAAAGCACAGCTCCACAGCTAAATGTGCAACCAGCTCATGAGAACTGGGAATTGAAGTCACTTCAGTTTCCACATATCTCAAGCTGAAGTCACTGCTTTAGAGTGGAGGTCTTCTCACTCAAAAAGAAAAGGTAGCTGAGTCTTTTTCAGACTCGATAACTTGTAAAGCACTTGGACTGCCATATTTGGAGATTAAAAATACACAAGAGAAGCATAGGAGCCATCTACTGTGACTGTGCAAATATCTGGCCTATATAAACCCGAGTCCTCATGGCTGGTTTCATTGTCTTCCTTCCAAGTGTTATTACATCTTCTCAGACTTGAGCTGTAAAATACTCTGAGTGGAACATTTCCTACTTTGGTCTTACACAGCATCTAGTGTCATGAGGTCCAAGCCCTCATGCTACCAAAACACAAATAATGTCTTGAACGTTGCTGTTGTGTGCGTGATTTATTGCACTGTTCTTGTTCAGTCTGACACAGAGGACATCCACTCTAAAACAAGATGACAGCTCTAAAGACTTGGAGCTCTTTATTCTCCAGATCTGTAGACTGACCCACCCTGCACCGCCTTGCACAGCCCCATTCCCACTCAGCGGGATGTAGCACAAGGGCTGAACCTCCATCCCACCACACACCATTCACGTACTGGTTCATGACCACTTTCTTTTCCCACAGATTAATATCTTCAGTATTAGCAAAGCTACACGTGTACAATGCTTGCCATGCTGTTCATGCAGGAAATCAAAACACTTTATTTTTGCAACAGGCAAATTGTTGGCTAATTTATACAGATGTATTTATACAGTGACTCATTAACAGTAAGTATCAGGAACCTAATTTACTGCAACATCAGCCCACAGATTGTGGCAAATTATGTTACAGGGAGAAGCAGGACCCAGGTCTGTCAGAACTGACTTTTAGAGTTGAGGTTTATTTTTAGCATCCATTTCACAGCCAGCTTTCAGCAGCAGGATGGATTCTATTGGTGCTCTCAGTCAATGCTTACTCACCTATCTTCAACTCTTTTTTTATTATTACTAGGATTATTTTTTATTCTATTAACAACTTTTTTATATGGCAAAACATAAGTGTTCCTGAGGATTCAATAAGTAAGCATGTTGAGTCTGAGTGCTTTAAAATGCACCTCAATAAAATGGCATCAATAGTTGACTTCTTGTTCCTTCATCAAACCAAAGAAATATTGCTGGGGTGGTATAAGGAAAGGAAATATTTAACTTGGTCTAAACCAGCTTTTAAAAATTTAGATTTCCTTTGCCTAGTAAACGAGTGCAAGCCAATCTTTTTCTTCAGCTGCAATTTGAAAAAGTTTGTATTTAAGGCACTTGTAATGAAAGAACACAAGTAAGATCAACACATACAGTCTGCATGAGGAAACCATTCTCCTTGCCTGCAACAGTCTAGTGGCCAGACTATTCATCCTGGAGGCAAAAAAGTTTTTCTTCCCTCCAGCTGATTCAAAGGTAGGCTGCAGGGCATTCTGAGAAGTTGTTTTTCCTTGAGTTTCCCCTATTAGAGCTGTTCTACTTCTCAATGAATATGTATAGATTCATTAAGAGACAGAAAGAGAGACTCATTAGTACATTTAGCTGGGAAGGTTGGTTACCTGCTCCCAGTCCCTGCTCTAGTGACTATCTCATTATCTGTACAAAGAAGAACCAGGGGCAAAAGACAAGTTATAAACATTCCCCTTTCCAAGCCAGAGCATCCTGTAGCTTGGCAGGCAAAGAAGAGGTCTCATGTGCGCCGCTACATCATGGTTGAGTGCACTGAGAATCACCCATAATGATCAGTCTAACCTGGAAAACCTTTCCCCTCACCATCTTTAAGTATTTAAGGGGTAGAAAAAGAAAGGAAAGGCAAAAAAGTCCCACTCTGATTTCAAGATATATTCAGAAATTAAAGTCCATTGAACCAGCAGCGCCTCCCAAAAGCCTCAGACCACAAGACCCCTTCCCTTGCCACTCCAGATCAACACCTGTTAGCTTGGTCAGATAATCCCAGAGTTTTAAAATATAAACAACGTGTATGTTTTGAGTGCTGAGTTTTTCCTGTCATCTTGCTTTTTCCAGGAAAAGCACATGTAAGCTTTAATATAGACATTCATTTATTGCTTGCATTTAAATTTATACACAGCCCATAAAGGATTAATACATATCCATAAAGAAGACTTTTATATCAGTCAGATCAAAATTAATGAAACCAGTCAAGTAAGTAGGTGGCTGTTCTACATGTTCTCATTCTAACATTATCCTATCACACATTACCCTGAAAGTCTTTTAATGTATTTTGTACATGTTGTGAAATGCTGTTGTGGTCTCTTGCCACTGCACCCTGGTGAAAAACACCCCCTGGTTAGAAGTGTTTGAATAAATTACTAAAATCAGCACAAAGGAAGAAAGCCAGTACAGAAATTGGGGAGGAGGAGAAATCAGTGCGAGGAGAGAATATATTCTTAGACACAAACTCCCTTACATAATACTTTGTTCAATGCATCGTATTTTTCTTTAGCACTGAGAGAAGAGGCTTTTTGCAGATTAGAACATTTTGAGCATTTGATGGAAGGCAGGGAAAGTTTATAAATAAACAGAACTGCAAAGGAACAGTAGGCACTAACATCTCTAGTCACTTGTGAGTTATGTTTGTGAGTGTCAGCCAGAGAATATGAATTATTTCTTTGCAGACCATCCAGTTCATCACACAGACCAGGTCAATGGAAGTAAGAGACCTGCAATACCTTTATTTGTCTTCAAGACTAACCTTGTACAAGACAATGACTTAATGACTTTTTTATACTGTATTTCTGAAGAGATTTTAAATCATGTAAAAAAAAAATATATATTCCTCTAACCTTTTTTTTCCTCTCCATTGAAGATATAAAAACAGTGTTCCACCTGCTAACACTCACAGACCAATAACTTAAAATTTTGGCACTTATTTATAAACTCAATAGATCCATCCACACCTGCTTTTCCCTTAATTAGTTGGCTATCCAAAGGCTGCAGACTGGCTGCTGCCAGCTTCCTGTACTAATAGGAAGATCGTTTAGGGCTGATGTAAAAGCACGAAATAAATAAATAAAAAGATCTCATGCAGAAACACTAACAAGGGAAAAAACTAATAAAAACTGAGAGGGATGTGCATTGTTGGGGAGGGTTGGTTTTGCTGGGCTTTAAGTCAAATATGAGAAACATCTAAGCCTGTGAAGGTCTGTAGGGTGATAAATAAGGAGCACAAGGTCTCAGTTCAGAACCTTTACACTACTTTCAAGTTTTGGATCCCCATGGAGGAGAGGAAATCTGTAGCCTCCTCCTATTACACATCGAGTTATTGTGATGGTAGGAGTCAAACTATTATTAGATTAGCTATTAGCCAGAGGGAAGAAAATGCTTGAGAGAGGTTTACTTTTCACAGTGCTATCAGATGAGTCGCTAGAGTAGTAGGCGTTTGAAGACTAAAATGACAGGAACGTTGTAACCACCAAAATAGGGAAAGTTTTGCATTTCCCCCCCCCCCCCCAAAGAAAACACTTGGGTCTTATTTTTCCAGGCTAGTAACACAGGGACAGCATTTACTACATTTAGCCAGCATACACCCTTGCAAAAAAGTTATTTTCCCCTCCCCAGACAGTGACCATGTCAAGGCAACACCCTGTTGCAACTTGGACCCAACCCATTTCAAAGGATGGGATTCACTCCAAGCAAGGGCTGCAAGTTGCACAGAAAAGTGATTTTCTTCAGTGCTCTGCTGTGTTTAAGTTCCTACCTTAACACATAGGAAACAGGACCCAGCACATGGACGTCCTCATCCATCTTATACCCTCCAGAGCAAGCCATAATTACAGTCTGGTCCTACCACGGCTCAGACCTTTCAGAGTTTTATTTTTAGAAGAGTAGCTCCAATACAGCACTCAATTTCTACTGTTTCCAAGGCTCAAAGGAAAAAAAATGTCTTGTGGTGTATGTTAGGACAGGAGGAAAGGAAAACTGTGTAATTAAATACCTAAGGATGAAACAGAACAAGTAGGATAGTGAGAATTAATTAGTCATCTGAGGGTTTGCTTTGGCCCGCTATTCCACAGTCACACCTATTTTACTATTATGTTTCAATAACCCATTTTGTTCTGCTCCAAGGCTCAGATCTATGATATTACAGTAGATGCATTTCCCACGTTGTTCTTTTCTGTTTGGGAAGCGATATAATTATAGGGACTGATTTGGAGAGCAACAGTTTGAAAATCTTGCCTGAGGCACGCCGAAGTCCCATGACTTGTTAATAAGTCACTTCTCTCCCAGGGGCTTTTCCAAAGCTACTTCTTGAAATATGTTAGCACTTCATTGAGTTGTTTTCCTAATATTGTGGGTATGACAAAACCCAAGGGTGAGGGGAGATGTTTGGGTGTATCTGTCACAGCAGAGGGTCAGCTTGGCTCTCGGGCAGGCTGAGAAGCCTTTCCTGCTAAAAGGTTGAATCTTCAAAGAGGTCTGAAATCTCAGCCAACTCAGGCTAGCTGCAAATTTGCCATGTCTCAAAAGGGCCTGTTTGTCATCCAGAGTCAGGGGCTTTTGAGAAAAGGTGACTCAAGACACCTCTGCAAGACAGCCTGGGGCTTAAACATCCCAGCTTGGACCCTACCCCTCGGAGAGGACCATGCCAGCATTGCTATCAGGAACTCACCACAATCCTCATCTGCCTAAAAGCTGCACAGGACAGCCTCCAAGCAAGGGCATCATGGACCTCAGTGCACCCAAGACAGTCCAGACCCCTCTTGCCTGCTAGAAAGGTGTTTAACATGTCTTGTGCTCTACCTTGCTCCAGGCTTGAAGTGCATTGGGATGGGGGGATATGTGCTTGGACCTGGAGCCCCAGCCCTTCAACATGTGCTGGAGCAACACAAGGACCAGAACTTGGCCACAGGTCAGCTCCAGAAACCTATATTGGAGCAGGCAATCACAGGGGAGCTTAATATACAGCTTCTGAGGTATTAATGTTTTAAAGGCATGGGAAAGGGACCAGGCCAAAGGTATAGGAAAGTTTTACATCTTGCCTGAAATGCAGGGCTGGGAGGAACATGGAGATGCATTGACCTGCTGTTGCAAGCTTCAAGCTGTTATGGGAGAAAATACTGAAGACTTGGAGAGACAGATCACAGGTTTGGATTCCCTTCCTCTTCCACTAGCCCACAGATATTTCAAAACATGACTACAACTTCCGTTCCATGGTAACAAAATTGATTTTCTTCCACAAAAACCAACACAGCCTCTTTATCATAAGACACCCTATTTCCTCTTTAGTGAGATATATACCAAATAAAAAGCTATGTGTTAACTTCAACTGCTTAAGTCACCACTATATTCAACAGGAAAAAAAAAAAAAACAACAAACCAACCAAACCACAAAACCAAAACCAAGCCAAACATTTCTATTACTATTGACTAAACCTAGGAAATTCATTGACAAATATCTTTGTTATAAGAAAGTCTGGGTTTCCCAGCCATAAATACTGCTCTGGATAAGACAATTCAGCTGTACAACTGTCCCCTGACCTCAGTTCCCCACTTTGTAGATGTAAGAAAAGGGGGATGACCACTGATGACAGCATCCAACACTCTCCTTTTGCCAACGTTTGCTGTGCCATAGGTGTGCCAAGGCCATGCACACCTACCCCACACCCAGCTGCATAACCTACAGCAGCACCTCAGTCCAGCACTAAACCTGTAATTCAATATTATCTTGTGCCTTGTTGCCATTAAATCCCTATTTCTAGATATTTTTCTCCTTGCTGCATCTCAGTAGTGAAGTGAAACTCCCAAGTTCCCCCTGGCACAGAGGTGCTGTTTTCCTTTTTACATGCATATTCACACACAGGTATGTGCATTCAGCTTCTCACCCACCCTGATTTTTTTTTTACTATTATCCTCCAAGCTCTGCCAAACTCCAGCTAATCCCCCCACCGTTCAATACTGCTCCAGCTAATACAGTGACTGCAGCTGGAGTGGTTGCAGATAATTCCCCCTGAGCACTACCAGCTCCAGGGGGGTAGAGTTAATGTTTTATTGGCATGTACCTTGATTCTGTATTTCCTGGATATGGGAAGGTCTCTGCTACAACCAGGTCATCTTAATTCTGCATTAATAGGGATTTTATTTTTTTTTTAGCTCATAACCCTCAGAGCTTCTTTGTGGTAAGGTAGCCGTAATTATCTTCAAAGACTTTCTTTCAGAGTTTTTAGCATCTTGTGTTGCATATCATCTTCAGAATCAAACTGAGATTTGTAAAGCAAATTACAAATCCCAAATACCAAATGCAGAAAGCTGCAAATGTAATTTGACCAATGAAGACATCTACATACAAAAAAAGCACATCCCTGCAGCATCACAGAGTGAAAAATCCCTGCATTGGGTGTGGGAGAAGATGTTCTGCAGGTGCTGGAGCAATAGGATGGAGCCAGGAGCTCACTGCTGTTTTCAGGCAGACACCCAGTTTCTGGGAGGCATACTCCAGTCACTGGAAGAGAGGGTGGTGACAGTGCAGCAGGTTTGAAAGCCCTGGTGGATTTTCAACCCCCACCACCCCTAGGTATGTGGGATGAGCATCACCCTCATCTCCTGCCCTCATGGGCAGCCCCACAGATACATCCCAGTGGGAGGAATTGACCTCTCCCTCATCAGCTAAGCAGCACCTTCCCCCAGGGCAGCTGGGCAGGATGGGCATCCCAGTGCCACACACCTCCCTGGGTTCCACCACATGACCAGCCAGCAAGAGCTGCCACCATGGAAGCCAAGCAGAGCCCACAAGAAGCTGCTCAGCACTGTACAGAGCCCTACCAGACCAGCAGTGCTGGCACTTCATCCTCTCAGCCTAGAGACAGGCCAGGCAAGCACGTGTTGCCATCTAGAATAAACATCTACAAGGCCTGGTCGACCAACCCCTTCAATCCTACATCCACCCAGCATGCCTGCAGGGAAGCGTGTTCAACCCTATGCCAAACCAGAGCATTATGACTTTATTGTGGTGGTTTGGCACAATTCCAGGATTCTCTCTTGATCCCCCAAGCCCTGTATAAATGTAAACTTCCCGCTGAGGCTGAAAAGAGGGTGAACCAGGTTCTGCAGCTTTTCCTTTTCATCACTGCTCAGCTGTAAATCATTATATAGGGGGCAAAGGAAGAGAGCAAACAGCCCCATGGTTGCCACAGGGATGAGTGGGCAGATCCAGATTCCCCAACCGACCTTGTAACAGGAACCTGTTACATGAAGGGAACAACCCTGTTAGAGGGGTTATGGCATGCCACCAGCATCAGTGAGCAACAGCAAGGCAAGACATGGCAAGATCCTCTCCTCCTGCTATTTTCCCCACTTCCCTGCAGATTGACCAACTCTCCAGTCACATAGCAAAGGTTTCCTACCACAGACCCCATGTGAGTGTTCTCCTACCTGAGCCTAGAAGAAAGTCTAACCTGACATGGCAGCAGCTTGAACCAGCCCAGAGCATTTCATCTCAACATGACAGCCCCACCAGTGCTATTGTACACGGAGCACACTCACCCACACACAGTCACTGGCCTGTGACTGCTTCTGGGGTGGCTTAAAAGCAACCCTAGGCTTAAGCAATAATTAAAGCTTGGAGTTGGAGTTTTCCTTTATCATCACTTAAGAACATGACAGCTTTCACCAGACCAGACTAAATGATGTGGACAGAGTAGTTCATACTGACCTTGATCAGAGGTTGCTCGTTCAGCAGTACAGGGGATGTCAAAATTTGGCCAAGCAGCCATTGCTCCAGGATGACCCAGTTGTTTCAACAGTGACAACCATCAGGTAATATACTACTTTTTCCTCTCCACCCTCTGCTCCAATGTGACTGGAAACAAAATTCCTCCATCTATTCAGTAAGACAGCTGCTAGATTTTAATAAACAAGCTAGAGCAAATCCTATTTCTTAGGAAAATTCTCCCATGTCCTCTGTGTCCTACCCTATCCTGCCACAGTACAACTTGGATTTTAATTCCTTAACTAAAGTGTTTGGCTCCCGCATTCTCTGCAGAAGTTTTTAAGTAAAGACCTCTTTTTATCTATTCCTGCAGCTGCTTTCTTACAATTACATTAGCTATCTATTTATTTTCCTGCTTGGAAAAAAAAGCAACCAGTCAAACCAACAACTCACCATTATGCCTCTTAAAGTATATATCCACTTTTCTATAAAGCTCTGCAAATTCTGCAGAGCTTCATCCCCCTTCTTCTCTTAATAAGACTCATTTTAAAGAGCACCAATATTCCCAAGGAAAGGGTGCTGTCTTCTCTTACTGCACCAGAAAGCACATTTCAAACATAAACAAGCCAGCAGCAACCATATCTTTGTTTGGCAAATGGAGTAGTCTCATCACTTAGTCCCGTTCGTAGCAACACACAAAGGAGAACTCTGTAGCCAGGGGTAATAGCTGATCCCATAATCTGGCACTAACACTTAGAAAGATTAATTACCCTATTAAGATCTTAGGCACTACTAAGAAAATCTTTGTACAAACCTTTTAACTCACAACAAACGCAGCATATTTGGTGCCATCAGTTTGTTGCACAATAAAGGTTCTCACCCTCCCACACTTGTTCAGTTTTGTCTCTGTCTCCCGTACTATATAAACACACACACACGTGCTCACACACAGCTTGGGTTTTTTTTCCTCCTTTTTCTATTTTTTTCTCTCCTGTTTTTCCAATACAAAGGAATAAAGTACAAGTGTGTTTGGAGCAGATAAAGTAAAAACTCCTTCTGTCCCCAAATTGGCTGCCTCAGAGATTAAGCAGCGAGAGCAGACGCTCGCTGATTCAAAGGCTGCTGCTGTGTCAGAAACCAGAGGCACCTAAGCAGATTCAGGTTGTAATCCCCACGCAAATTATATATCCAAAAATACAAGGAATGTTAAATTATTAAAGCATGTTATCAAAGACACCTCCTAAAGTACACCAGTCCTGATTAGCACCATCAGATTCCGATGCAAAATAGCTCGTCACCTTGGCATGGCCTCCCCCTTCCACCCTGTCTCACTCCTGCTCGGTCCTTCTCCGCCACATCATCACCAGTGAGAAAAGCTGTGACAGTGTGAAGAGACTTAGATAAAGCGAACGTGAGTCATCCACAATGTCTGAGATCACTGTTATTGCCCCAGCTATCCACAAGGCAATTACATGTGATTAAAGTCTGGTGCAAGAGAGGGACACTTGCTTCAGGAGCAACCTACAGGGAAGTGGCTGGTGGCTCTCCTCTGTTGGGAAGGAGGATGCAAGGAGTAACACTTCACCTGCACCCCACTTCCCTTATTTGCATCTGGGGATAGGCTTTCCACCTGGGAAACACTTGGGCTGCAAGTCAAAGATGCAGTTTAACATTTCACAGTCCTTTTCTGAAGGAGCACCTCCAAAAAAGAGTATTGTAAAATCTTTGAGACAGAAGCATCAATGGTGGGATTGCCTCCTACCCTAGATCCTAAATGCAATGGGCATCAGCAGTAACTTCAAATTGCCAACACACTGCCCATACTACAAAGATCACATTTGCTTTGACACATCCCCTCTCTTGCCCGAGCTTACTATTTTGATTTCAAAATGTATCTGAAGAAGCTGACCTTGGGAATATACCAGGAATGTTAAAAAACCCATAACATTCACATTCTAAAACATACTTTCCTTATTGCTCATCACAGCTTTTCTTGATAATTGCTGGGCCCAAGTTCTGGGGAGGACAATTTCATTTGCCAGTGGCTGGTGCGGGTGGGTGAGTGGCCATCATGACTGGTACATAGGGAACGTCCAACACAGCTACAGACCTTCACCAGGAGTTATCTGAACAGCTTTTGTTATTCACATCAGACACCAGCCACACAAGTAGCTGCTGCTCTGCGAATCAGACCCCAAAGCCTGAGCGAGACTCCATTTCCAGCACTTTCCCCACAAACACCCTCAGTCGGGTATAACCCAGCCTCTCTTTGCCATCATGCCCTTCATACGAGCCGTCAACGGCATTATTTGCACAAGCCTATGCTGAGGATGACCCATTTCTTCCTCCCTGACATCTGGTGGGTTCTGTGCAGCTCAGTGGCCAGGACAGAGCACAGTAACTCTAATAATCTTCTGCTGCTGCTGCATCCAGGTCCCTTTCAGTGCCTTATGGCCCGCGCTGCTCCTGCCGCAGCGATTATGGAGACAGCAGTTGTGCTGTAATTAGGATCCTCCTGGGCCAGCCAATCTGAATTAGCAGCAGAGGCCAGCTGCTCTGCTGCCAGCCACATCTTTTTGGCACACCCTCCTCCCCAGCACTCGTCCCCTCCTGGAACCCATCCTCTCTCCTCGGCTGCCGGCAGCACTCGGGCGGGCTTTTGACCAGGAAAACTGCCTCCCTTCCACCGCTGCCGGTCCCGTCCAGCGCCGTAGCCAGAGAGACTTTCCCTGAGGAAAGCTAAGCCTGAAGCACAACCCGGCACCCCCACGTCCCATCCCACAGGGACCTGCTGCTGCTTCAGCCCTTCCCTTCAGCCCTTTTCACTGCCAGAACCCACATTTTGCTCATAGAGGATGAGCACATTTATTTTAGTATCAAAAGAAATGTTCAGTATTGCTCTACCCTGTCCTTCTCCACTCCTGATAATGACCCAGACAGTTACAAGTGTGACCACCTCTGAGTCACACATTAGGAAGCTCTCATCATGATTTCATCGTTCCATTTTTTCCTGAGTTAGAGCCCTGCACCAATCGTGCTTCCTTTCATTAAAGAAGGAAAAATAATAACAATTTTAAAAATGTGTGAACTTTTGTTTGTTTCCTACTGCTACCAACAATATATAACAGCCTGTAGATAAAAATAAGTAAATAAAAAGACAAATCCACACATGTGCCTTTTCACTTTTGATTTTGTTACTGTCTGTTTTCCCTGTTAAGCAACAGACAAGCCATGGTCATGCTCATTCTTGGTCAGTTTTATTTCCTTTTTTTATTATTATGAAATACTTCCATGTTGCAATGAATTATTTGTCATAACTTTTTTCTTTCATCTTAAACATTATTAAAAAAAAAAAAAAAATCAGTCTAGTGTCATCCGTCAAGAGCAAGAGTCTCCCAAGGGATGACATCACCCTTGCTTGCACTGCTATGACGATGGCCATCATAAGAAAATCTACAACAGAGATGAGCCCTTGGATTTCTTACAGAGCCAGTAGCTCATCCTGACTTGCCTGCTTCCACCCTTCCACCTCTCGTAGTGAAGATGGATTGTCCCCTCAGCAGGCAAAGATAAAAACCCCGTAGCTAGTCGATGCTACTCTGGTGAGGAAGG
Source organism: Brachypteracias leptosomus (assembly GCA_013401335.1). Classification (NCBI taxonomy): domain Eukaryota; kingdom Metazoa; phylum Chordata; class Aves; order Coraciiformes; family Brachypteraciidae; genus Brachypteracias; species Brachypteracias leptosomus. Next base: position 118,231 of record VYZX01000786.1, read on the forward strand.
CTGACCTTAACTAGTTTTCATAATCCCAACTCTAGGGAGGATTGGTAAAGAGCTACCAGGTTTCATGAAATAGGTTCTGAACGCAGGAAAGTTGTTCTCTAATTCTTCCCATGGGAACAGATTGTCTTTACAACTGTGTTCCTATTCCTAGGTCGAAATTGTCATCATCTTTTTCTTAAATGAATTTCAAAATTACTGTGCTTTCAAACAGGAAAAAAAAGTGCCTATGGTGCACTGCTTCAAGAAAACCCATAAGTTTCTGTCACCATTTGCTTTTGTTAAAGGTTTTTTGTTGCTGTTAAATTAGCTTTTTTAATATATATGTCAGAGAGTGAGAACAGCCTTTCCTTAAGCTGCAGTTTTCGAATGGTTCGGTTTATTTAGCCACTGGCCACATCACAGATTATGAAGCTAGAAGATCTACAACAGCTTATAGGTATTCTGAAGGAGAATATATTAGTGGAGATAATGCACATATTCCTCCCCAGCTCAGAAGGGTGCAAGCACATCACTATTAAACATGTGTTAAGTTCTCTCAGCCCTTCACCCACCAATTTAGTTACCACAGGGATGGGATGTGACTTTGCACTGCAATTCCTCTTCCCATGAAAATTACCCCTAGGGAGCATGGCCAGAGCTTGCTGGCAGCCCTGGAGATGTCCATAGCCTGCTTTGCTCTTGCAATGTGGGACCTTCCTTCAGCAGGTACCCCAAGCTTTGCTGAGCTTCCCCAAGCACAGCTCCCAGATCCTCCTTACAGCAACCTGTGAGGATGGGCACAAACCTTGGTTTGGTACCACCAAAGGAGCACAGCCTGGTTACTGCACTTTTACATGTTCCTCATAACAGTAATAATAATAATTAAAAAATGACAACATGCTAGAAGAGAATTTGCTGCCCTGCCTGGAGCTGATGGATGGATGGAGCAGAAGTACAACAGGGGGTGAGAATTTCGTGTAGTTTCCCTCCCTCTAGCGATGGAAACGGAGATTGCAGGTCACTCCTGTGCTCAAAGAGGACAAGAGGCTTTAATGACATCCCAAAGATTTAGGCACCTCGCATTACACTGGAGGAAAGAGATACCCCCTCAGACCAGCTCCCAGACCCCATCACAGGAGGTGTGCACCAGGAGACCACCACGTCCCATGCCAGGAGCTTGGGAGCCCAGTTGCCCAACATCCACTTGCAAAGAAACCCTCTCTGCACAGAATTTGAGGCAGGATTTTTCAGCTTTGACCCCAGAGATAACCAAGCACATTTCCTTACACAGACTGGAACAAAAATGGGGTGATAAGCATGAACTGCTCTGGCCCTTTCATTGCATCTTGCCTGGGTTTAATGGTTGCAGGGCTCATAAAAGAGCATGTGTCTTCACAGCACCGCTTGGCAAGGCTTTTCAAATATTTACAAAATATAGTTGGTATCCCCTGCTAATAATAGCCCAATAGGTCCCCAGATAGAGCGCGAGAGACTGAGGCTCTCTTGTTCTGGTTGCTGTTTCACAGCCTTGCTTCACAATGCTGAAAGGCTCCTCAGTTCTGGTAAAAGGGTAAGAGACAGGGAAACAGATTGCAGAGGTTCCCGAGGCTGTTATTTTAGGAAACTCTGCTTCAGCAGTGGAATTGCACACTTGCTCCAACCAGAGTTGCGTGAGGTCCCTGGTTCTTACTTACTTTTGTTCAGATTACTTGTTGAAATTGAGGATAAAACCCTGTAGAAGCAAACAAGCTTGCTGGAAAGCTTTCTTGGGCTTGCCCCTCTGTAGAGAAAATTACTAGTTTTGACCATACTACATTTCTGATACCAGCTGCCAAAACTAAAAAAACACATTTTCAAAACTCCCTGTCCTTGGCAATGAGTTAAAGATGACTAAAGCCCATCTATACAATGGGCAAAGCCAGAGCCTCACTGTTTGCCATGGGGTCAATCCTAAACCATCTGGAGCTACTCAAACTGGAGGAAAGCAAAGCCATGTTTATGTCTTACGCTCTGGGCTGACAAGAGAGCCAAACAGACCTTGTTAGGAGCACTTCCCAGTAGAGACCTATCAGAAAAACCATGTTTCCCACACCCTTCCTTTGGTCCCTCTCACACACACATGGTCCCCAGGGGCCCGAAGTTCCTGCTGTGTAAGGAAAAGGAAGTCAACAGCATAAACCCTCTATGAAATCTGTATGGAAACAGAGACAAGGAAGAAGGGTTATTTTGTATTGCTCATTCCCTCAACAGCCCAAACACAGTACCTGTGGGGGGCTCCCATCCCATTCTACATCCTCCTCCCCAAAAGCCACAGTTCTGGCCTGAGGATCACCCAGCATCATGTCTGAAGGTCCAGAGCAAGCACCTCAGGTCCAGAGACAGACCTGAGCAGCTGGATGGGGATAGTAACTCCTTCCTGCACCACACTGATGCCTTTGGGATGCAGGACACACAGGATAAACAAAATTCAAACTCCTGCCCTGACAGGGGTGGTCAGCCCTATTTTCACTCCTTGTATCCATCTGCTGACGTTAGAGAGGGATCAGTCCTGCCTCAGCTGTGGGTCTTGCTTGGTGCAACAGAGCAGTCGCAGACTGCAAATGAGATCCAGGTCTCAGCTGTATATTCCCTCTCTTTAAGCATCACTCAAGCCCCACTCAATCTCAGTTTGACTCCAACATGCAATTAAATGCTGCCCTAAGTGGAAACACTCCTGTGAACTGGGTTCAGAAACACAGTTTCCCAAAGTGTATCTTAGGAGCAGCAAACTGAAGAGAATGGTTGCTGCCAGGCACAGTGTTGAAGGCATCACCACCAAGAACAACCCCTCTGGGGCAGCAGGGTGGTTCCAGACCAAGGAGTTGGGGGGGGGGGGCCCCCTTTTATTTTTTCCTTCCACCTGCCACTTTTCTCCTCCTTCTTGGCAGAGGGTGAAGGAAGAAGCAGGAGTCACTGGCAATATTTTGGTGCCAGAAGCATTAACATCAGTGCTCGGTGCTGGTGAGGGTGTTCTGTGGGGCACACCTGGGGCTCTAGGAGACCTGGAGTGGGGCCAGCCCTAAAGGAGTCACATCTTTCCTGTTTTCAAGAGCACCACCACAGCAGGCACACCAAGGACACAAACATATTTTGCATAAAAGTCTTATACAGGATGGCAATGCAGCCCAAGCAAGGAGATTTGATGCCTGTAGACACACACACATGCCCTTCTCTCATGGCTTTCTGCACAGTCTTCATAGAAGGCTGTAAACCAGTATCCCAAAACTAAAATGATGCTTCATTACTTTGATTGCTCCACAGAGCACAGGCTTCAGGAACTGCACAGAAACCCTTTGCGGTGTGTTTGTTGTACCCTGCTCTGCAGTGATGTCCTGGGCTGAGCCCAGGTTCTTGGTGGGACAGAAACACATCAGCTGAAAAGCCTCTGAAGTGAAATACTCAATAGCTGCAGGTTTACACCCTTCCCCAGCTCACAGCAAGTGGCACACAGAGAATAAGGAGGAGATTCTTCTAAACAAGTCTAAAAACCTCCCTTTAACAGCCAAAAGACATGTTAACATCATCACCAAAAAGAAGCAAGGATGGGTCCACCAGTTAAGGCAGAGAGACATGTAACTGCGGTGGGATTTCTAGGAATAGCTTCATTTCTTGTCTCCTTCAAGAATTCATGTGAGGAACTGGGAACATGGAGGATGAAGCTGGGCACAAACGGGTGCCCCAAGGATGCACTGAGGGACATGGCAGGGCAGTTTCTCCAGGCACAGTTCACTGCGGACGAATGTTGACTACATCTACATTAGTCCAAGGATGTCTCTGCATGCTATCCAAAGTCAAGGGGATAGAGCAGGATTGCATGAGCAGAAGCTGTACAGGGAGGTTCCAAGGCTCATCCCATCCCCAGTCACTCCCATTCATCCCACCTAAGCCAGCACTGAGAGCCCCACATGCAATACATAGGCTCAGCTCTGAACATCAGCACTGTAGCACTCATGTTGACTGAGTGGACTGGTGTCATGTTGGCGTGTGGACTTTGTTGGGTTTCATTCACAAGTAATGATCTACCAAGCCTCGTTTCACCACGTCCTACAGTGACAACTACTTCCTTTAGGCTGTTGATGGCTCATCCTGAAGGGCAGGTCCCTTTGCTTAACCTTTTTCATCCCGTTGGTCACCCTTAGCCTCATCCCAGAATCTGGACTCCCCAAAGCTGTTGCTGCAGCCTCCACCAGCTGGGAGTACTCATTCACTGGCATCCCATAGGGTCTAGAAAAACCTCCAGAGCTAGTAGGAACAAAACCAAAAACCTATGCAAAAGGTGCACATCTGGATCCAAATTGTATCCACCTCTGAACTAGCCAGACTGAGTTTCCAAGGACATCACCACAAAGCAAACCTGGAGGGCTGGAAGCTCTCCAGACCATGGCTATTTAGGTGCTGGACCCACTTCACTGTTCCCTCTCATCCAAGCCATTGACAGCCTGGCAGTGTGGGGGCCACGTGCTTTTGGGTGACTCAACCTTCTCCATTCCCAAATCTAAAAGAAAACCTTGGAAGAGTGGATGAAGAGCCTCATGCTCCATTGCAGCTCAGCTCTTCTGGAGGCAACAAGAGTACACGAGTGTGAAAGTGAATGCTTGAGGAAGATGAGAGCTGCAAAATGTACATGGATGTGGTTTCTACATATTTGATTCACAACAGTTAAAGCATCACCCAACAACATTATTACAACAGCATTTGACAAACCAAGAGCCCAGTCCTGGATGCTCAATACAGTAATTTTCTACATAGATATTGCAATTTGTCCTTCAGAAAACTTCACAGCCTTGTCATGAATCTCTATGATTTACAGTACCTGCTGCTAGCTGGAGCTCACAGATGGAGCGCCAGTACTCCAGACTGACAATACGCAGCCAGTAACGCTGAGCGGGGATGTGTCACCTCTATAAAGGTTGAAAATAGGACAAAAATACCAGAGAACAGAATAAACTTCTGGGAGAAGCTATTTTAGTCTTCTAATCTGAATATTCAGGCTTAATTTGGTATTTTACACCGGGCCAATTAGACACCCACAAAATGACACAAGACTCGTGTGCTGCTGATGAGCGTTGTAATTCTTCTGTCAGTACTCTTAGTCATTTGCTATTTCATGGTCAACTTATGGGTATCTTTCCAGGGAGACAGCAAGGAAGGGAACATACTATCTTAAAGAGATATTAATTAAAACGCCATCAAGAGACCATCCTCCCCCACTGACATATCCAAATTTGCTTAACTAGGTTACTTGCCATTTTCAAACACCAGAATTTCAAGTTCTCTACCAAAATTAGTCACCTTTGTAGAATCATAGAATGTATTGGGTTGGAAGGGACCTCCAAAGACCTTCTAGTCCAACCCCCCTACAACAAGCAGGGACATCTCTATCTAGGTCAGGTTGCTCAGAGCCCCATCAAGCCTGACCTTGAATGTCTCCAGAGATGGGGCCTCCACCACCTCCCTGGGTAATGTACTTGTACTCTATGGAAATAGGGAGGAGGATGGAAAAAAGGGTGGAAAACACATACTCACACTTTCCTGGCTTTTAGAAATAAGGAATATTTTTTGTTCTATCAACATCAGATCATCTAGAAAAAAAGGGAAAAAATGTAACAAGCTAAATGTGGGATTAACTTGCTGCATTTAGCTGTTCAGCAAGGGCACAGGGTGCTCAGAAAGGAAGAGGCAACTGGGTATCAGTGGAAGTCTCTGCCACGGCAGCATCCTGAGCCAGCGCTTCTCCGCTTGTGGCAGAGTCTGGAAGGGACCACATTCCTGTCTGTCATGAGCAGATCACTTTAAAAGTGATAAGAAACATTTCTAAAGGAATGATGAAAAGTGTCAAAACATTTTAAGCGTTAAAAGCAACAAAAGATTTGATTCTGGGCTTTCCTCCTGTGCCCAGCCAGAACTATTGTCATCAAGGATGCCTGAGTCTTCTCCTAAGAAATTTTGTCTTTTTGGTTTCTCTCTACTAAATTTAAAAATAATTCTATAAGTTTAAAAATAATCCTATAAATTCTAGACCTAGAATAGTTTAACCGAGGAAATTGGGTCCTCCTAGTAGCCAAAGCAACTTCTAGCAGGCTTGCTGACACACATCAGGAGATGCAGACACTATGGTCATTAAGAAGTCAAGCACGTGCCCACTTTACACACTGTAAATCACAGAAGAGGCTAGAACCACCTCCAGTCCCACCTTATCAGTGTGACCCCAGCCATGGGTCAGTTTTAGCATTAATAATCCTCACCTAAGGTGGTTGAGGCCATGCAGGGAAGACCATGTCTGCTCAGCACAGCTCTGAGCCTGATGGGCCATGCTCTGTGGATGGAGAAGCGTAGAGCTCAGTCTCCCTCACAGTGTGCACAAGTGTGCACTGGTGGAGACATGGCAGCCAGTCAGCAATCCTAGGTTTAGAGAGATAATTTAAAAGCATAACAAATGGCCAAGATAGATTGACCTTTACCAGAGGATGTTTAATAAGCAAAACTATCAAGCCTACACCAATACCAGACTCCACAGTAGCTGACCTCCAGCTTTCTCTCAAATGCTACCTTCACAAAGGTCAGAGTTTTTCCTCAGTTGAGAGCACAAATAAGCCAAGTTTGCCCTGTGGCAAACCTGGTGCTGACTCTGGAGCACATTGCCAAGCTCTGGCTGAGGGGGCAAGTGGTACTCGTGCCAGGTTTGGTTCCTGGGGCACTATGGTCCCACAGGAGTTCAGAGAGGCAGCAAACATCAGTCACAATCTGATGGGCCAAGGAGAACGTTCAAGGCATGGAAGCAGCCTCAGCTAGAAAGGTCTTAGAAGGGCTCTGCATCCTCCAGAAAGCTTACAGGAGGTTTGATTTTCCTAGAAAGAGGGCAGCTTCTTGGTGACTTATTCCCAAAAAAAATAAGAACTAAAAAGTAAGTTGTGTCATCATTTTCTGTCATTGTTTCACTTCTCATTCCCCCTCTCCCCACGCTGATAAATCCTAATTAATTTTTTTAAAATAATAAAATAAAATTTCTAAAAAAAGAAAAGAAAGAAAGAGGCAGCCTTGGAGCCCATATCACATGCTTCTAAGACAGGGAGAAGCTTTTTTCAGGAGACCAACAGATCAGTCAAGCACAGGACTAGTGGTTTTTGTGACTGTCATCAGGAGCCTTCTTGCCCTGAAAAGCCTTCATTGTGCTCTGAGGGCAGCAGCTGATGCAGACCTCCAGCTTCTGATGAACCCAAAAAGATGGGTGGCTGGAGGGGAAAGGGGATGAGAATGATGACCCTCCTAAATAACTTCTGCAAAGTGACTCATCCTTTCACTGACAGCATTAACATTCCTGCTCCTGCCAGCTGGGCAGCTGCTCCAGTCCTCCAAGTAGTGAGGGAATGTTTTGTTCCGAGATTGGGAAAGGGGGGGTGCAGGGAGGGGGAAACAACCCTTCTGCGTGCATGTGAGCATGCATGTGTAATTGCCGTATGATTTCAGCTATTTTGACCTAATAAGAGTTACTGCATTAGTCATCAGCCTTGGTACGAACAGATGGATCTGCAAGAATTTAAAGCAGAAGGGGAAAGAAAGAAGAGAGATGCCACAGACCCCAGGGAAAAAGGCATCCCGGCCCTGGGAGGTGGGGAGGTCCCACCCTGCTATGAGCAGCAGACCCTCAGCACCCTGAAGGTTGACTTTCCACCTCTGTGCACTAAGGTGCCAGGAGATTCCATCCTTCTTCCAAACACCCAGACTCGACTTCTCCACTTGTGCTGAAAGAGTTTCTCATACAAAAGAAAAAAAGCACAGCTGACATTGTATAACAGTTTCCTTAAAAACCTCAGTATTTTTGTCACATTATAGGATCACAGCTTTCAGCTCTTCAGCATAAAGCTGCAGTACAGTTTGCTGGGGGCACAGACTCTCTGGTTTTGCTCATGGAGCATGCTTGGTGCCTCACTGATCAGAAAAGCCATGGCAAGGCATCAAAGCAGCATTGCTTTCCTACCCTCTGAAGCCTCTAGATTAACCAAACTTGAGCCTCAGGTCCACAGGGTTGAGCCCACCAGTATTAGGTAAGGAGATTCAGTGCATTGGGAGCACTGTTCCCACAGCCAATATTTACTTTTCCAAACCAGGGCAGGCAGGCTTTGCCATCATGCATGGAAATAGAGGCAGTTCTCTACTAAAAATACTTCTTAGCCTTCCCCCTTTCCTCCTCCCTACAGCAAGTCTCACTTTCTCTCCAAAAGCTGCCTATCTGCATAGGTCTCTGCTGACTCCACTGCCAACTGGGAGGTGAAAGGATCATTTCTCTCATGCCCACACCTGGCTACTGCAAAACCCCTCAAAAAAAAATGAAAGTCTTTTCCACCCAAGAGCCCCATCCAAGTCCACAGGAAAACTCCAAATGGCTTCCACCTTGGAGCATCAATTCTTCCATTTCTCCTCTGAAGTCACTAACTTTCCCCACCTCATCCTTCTATGTCCATATTCACTCTTTCCCTCAGCATCTTTCATGCAACCAGTGCAAGCTCTGCAGCATCTCACATACCTGCACCACAGCATTGATTCAGCCATTCCTGGACAGGGTTGAAGGTGAGGCATGATAGCACATAAGAGGACTCAGTTAAAGCACAAAAGGCAGGTGGACCACAACATCTACTGCTTGTAGGATGCCTCTTCCCCAAAACATGGGAGCTGGGAACATTGATGCCAGCCCTGAATGTCAACCCTGGACTCCAGTGTACCAGGAAAGGGAGGGAGAAGCTTCTTGCAGTAAATTACAGATCTGGACTTCAGTGGCAGTATCCCCACTCCATGGAAACTTGCAAGGACCTGCCCAAGCACGTACGTTTTCATTTTGAAATAAAAAGAACAAATTTAGGAATATAAAGGTTTTAAATTGTTGATTGGAAGATTTGCATGTAGGCAGAGTATTGTTTTCTTCTCCTGGCTCCCTGGGTAGCAAAACAGAAAAATTATGTGTAATTAAAATGGAAACAGTATCAATTAGCTGTGATTCTCTGGGCTGTGGAAAGAGTAAACCAATGAGGAAAGACTGTTCTTGTCCTCTGGCAGCCTCTTTACATCAAGATTATTCTGAAGATATCTTAAATCCACTTAAGCACAAACTATGCAAACAAAATTTAGAAGAAATTGGTGCAGGTGGAGGGTTATTTACTAGCCATTTACTAATGCTTGATCAAACATATCCTGAGGAATTAACTTGATTGCTAGTACTTGAGCTCATTTCATTAACATCACATCCTTATCCTCCTCCAGTTTTGCCCCTAAAGTTTAAAGCCTAATCTAGATGGGGCCCAGGCTTATTTTTTATCTCTATAGGAAATGCCCTTCACACCAACACTTTTGGATACTCCTAGAAAAAAGGACAGACAGAAGAACAGCAAAAGTTAACAAATTACTGTGTCCAGACACACAAAATCAGGAGCTTGAGAACAGTGAGGTAGACTCCACAAAGACATTGGCTTTAAGTCCCATTAAGCAGAATATTGCACAATAACAATCACAATTCTGGCATAAAGGAGTGGTTTATTCCTTCTTTAAAAAGAAAACAAACACACCACACGAAACACACTTTTAGTTTCGATGTAGACTTATTTTCTCCTCTGAGACATTGCCAAGTCAGAAATTGCATCAGTTAAATCTATTAAGTCACTGTAAACACAGCTTGGTTGTCATAATTTAAGTGTGGTGTAACAAGTGCACAGAGCAGCAAACATTCACATTCCTGGTTTATATTAGTGCTTCATGGGAGGACAGAGTTGGAGCTGAAGTTGATGTAGACAGGTATTTCTGATAGTTCTCTTTCACATGAGGAATTGCAGACATGCTCAAAGTGAAGGAGATAATTTAACACTATGGTGCAAATCCTACATCTCAACTCAGCCTTCCATAAGCCAGACAGACCTTGACTAAAACACCAACACCACATCATCTCCCATCTTCTTCATGTATATTCTTTGGTGCAGCACCAAAAGGGCAGAAGCAGAAGTACATACAGAACACATTTGACAAAAAAAAAGTAAATAAAATAAAATTATTTTAAAAAAAAAATCAATCACAATGGTGATCTCTTCTCCTATGAAATAAGGACAACTTCTTCCTGCCACAGGAATGGTTTGTTTGGGTTTGCTGGGCTTTATAGCTTGGTATTAACACACCTCACTTAAGTTTTTTTCTTGTGAAAAGAAATAAAGGATTGTTTAGCCTGGAAAAAGGAGGCTCAGGGGAGACCTTATTGCTCTCTACAACTACCTGAAAGGAGGTCGTAGCGAAGTGGAGGTTGATCTCTTCTCCCATGTGATAGGACAAGTAGGAATGGCCTCAAGCTGCACCAGCAGAGGTTTAGGTTGGATATTAGGAAAAACCTTCCTCGGTGAAAGGGTTGTGAAGCCCTGGAAAGGGCTGACCAGAGAAGTGGTGGAGTCACCACCTCTGGAGATATTTAGAAGATGTGTGGATGTACTGCTGAGGGACATGGCTTAGTGGTGACCTGGCAGTGCTGGGTTAACAGTTAGACTTGATGATCTTTAAGGTCTCTTCCAACCAGAACGATTCTATGACTCTATGAACAAACAGCAACTTGCATTCTCTAAGACCTCAGGACTAATCTGCTGCTGCCAACATGGGGATTTTTGGCAGTATCAAGAGTGCACCTTGGAGCTGAAAGGAACAGTAACTGTGTGTGGTCGAGAGGGGCTTCTGCTCTGCACCAAGGTTAGCCCAATACCATGTGTCCTGCCCATTCTCTACCACAGTGTGACCCTGTTGGCCTTCCTCCAGGCAGGGAACATGCCACCTCCATACCACCTGCCAGCACCCTTTCAAACTATTTGTTGAGTAGTTACTTGTGAATAATTCCTTTAGTGCTGACACATTTTATAAGTTGGCTGCAGATAATTAACGAATAGGGAAAAAATACAATTGCGTAGTAGAATAATTCATTGCTAATTATTCTCTCAGGTCTAAGAGAGCTGCTGACCTTCTCGATACATTTCTTTTAGTTAAATGAGTACAAACAGATGCTGACCTTCATCAAAACAGCGCTGATATATTTCCTGAGGAAACACAAATGAGAGTGTAAAGACACGACCAAACATATCCCAGGCAGCTGCACGTTAGTCAAGAGCATTTTCCAAAGTGCTTACTAGGTTGTGATGTTTTGTGTTTTGGAGGGGGGTAAAGGGCACGTCACACCTCTGTCAACTCAAATACAATGGTCTTGGAGTTGAACAACTGAAAATCCCAAGGACATAAAATGAGCGAGTGTTTCAGCTCGTTTCAGCCATTGTTTTGCACATATTATTTGTCAAGACAGCTTCTGGACCATCGTTACTCATCATTTGCATCAAGTTTTAAGCTAGGGACAGCAAGAACTGCAGGTTTGAAATGTGGCACCACACATCACAAATTAATGAGGCCTCTAGGGCTACGTGCAACACAGCCTCATCCCCACACTGTGAATCAGAACCAAGAGCATCTTGCTAAGCATCCCCAGGGCTTTATTTAAAGGGAAAAAAAGCATGTGATTTGTCAAAGACACTACAGCTCCCTGGAAGGAACGAGATAGTCTTTACTGAGTATTTGTGCTCGTGAAGACTTAAAGATACTTGTCAGGAGTGGAAAATGGAATCATTCTGGGTTTTAATCCTGAGCAGCTAGTCATTTTAGCGGCAAGGTTTCTACAAAATCATTTTTCTTGACCTGAATGGGCACACACATACAGCCTCTGGCAGATGTGAAAAGCAGTTAAGTCGGTATAGATGCTCCATTCAAGGCCCTTCTGAACAGAGATGCCAGAGCTACATAAAGACGGGTATTCATAGCATCCTCTTAGAGCAATTTCGGGCATCCAACTTGGACATTATTCACAGCAGCTAAACTCAGAAACCCAAGTTCCCTCTGCAGTCCCTGGAGCGAGGAGACCAACCAAGCACAGCATTGACTGCCTGAACTAGGCTGGGATGGGTGAGGACCACTGCTCCCCATCAAGGACTTGTTGAGACACAAGTTAGTGACTTGAGTGCAACAGACCTCATACAAATAAACGAGGCTAAATGCTTTACAATGTGTTTGGTTTCCAGACTAATAGGTGCTTTAGGTAGCTTTGAAAGCAAGACAGAATAAAATGACCCAAATATCATGTACCCTTTTACCTGCTGAGGTGAAAAAAGAGTCAGAATTAGAATCATAGAATGTTTTAGGCTGTAAGGGACCTCTCTAGAGGTCACCTGGTCCAACCTCCCTACACAAGTAGGGACATCTCTGCCTAGGTCAGGTTGCTCAGAGCCCCATCAAGCCTGACCTTGAATGACTCCAGGGATGGGGCCTCCACCACCTCTCTGGGCAGCCCATTCCACTGATCTATCACCCTCATATTAAAGAACTTTTTTCTAGTATCCAGTCTAAATTGCAATGATAAACTTTAGCTTTTAATTTTTAAGGAGGAACTGACCAATATCACTCAGCACAAATCCAGGTCCCACTTTCCTTTTAAGGCTTATCAAACCTGTGTGCACTTCTCTGTTCACGTACTCATCTCTGCAAACTCAAAACTAAAATGCTGAAAACATTGAGTAACTTTGTTCTAGCATAACAATCATTAATGACAGAAGAGAAGCTAAGCATCATCCTTCCATTTCCACAGCCCCATCTCTCTGCAGGCTCTGCATGTGTGATAGACCCATGACCTACAGGAGCTGCCTGCTTTGCAAGTACAGCCAAACTACCAGCAGTACTTGTAGCACCTTGTTACGAAAGTTAGCACCCAAATCTGCATTTGACACAGAATCTGACACATGGAAATTAGGGGCTTTAATGCAGGATTCAGATGTGACACTGGCTTAAGTGCTGGTAGGAATAGTAGTCTGATAAACCACTTTATCCTACCTGTGCCAGGGTGTTTCACATGACCCACAAAGCACTGGTTTTGAACTTCTGAAAGGTTGATCCAAGAGCCTACACTGCTGATGCATCCCAAATAAGAAGATGTAAAAGCTGGTGGCGTTACCAAACCCCACAGCCCTCTGATGGCTGGAAGTTCAATAACTAAGACACAACTGGAAAAGGCAATTCAATATTTGGATAAGTAGAAAAGCCAATCCATACCCTATACTGCAAAGCAAGGCAAACAAAGCTTTAAGGTCATCACCACTCGACCTCACACATCATTTTGGCTCTAGGAAGTATGTAATCAACCCCATCTCCAGGGTATGGATCCCCATCCTGAACAGAGCTCTGCCGACCAGGACATTTCATTGAGAAAAAAAAAAATAATTAAAAAGAGCTAAATGAACAGGAGAACAAGTCCTACCAGTTCCCCAAGCAGGGAAAAACCCTTCCTGGCAAGCAGGAGTGAAGGTTGAGGTCTGTTCAGCAGTATGTGCCCCAGCAGCAATCACAGCACTGCCATCAAAAGAAATCTTTCTTTCCTGAAGATCCACAAAGATGGCAATGAATGAAGGGACCTTTATATGGAGAAGTAGCCACTGTGTCCACACACAACCTTATCATTAAAAAAAAAGCCACGCTTTTTTTTTTTTAAGCTGCAGCTCTCCTCTGCTGAGCTGCTCCTCTGTTTGCACTATTCAGATACCTGGAACACCATCTCTCTTATCAAGATTAAACTCTCATAACCAACAGGGACTGGCCATCAGTTCTCCCACGGAAAAATTGTTCTGGAAAAGGTGCTCAACTCTTCCAGATACAGATACCTTCGTGCAGTGATTGAGTTATCCCTCAGTCCATTTCTGATACACTGAATGCACTAACCTCTTTAGACCTCACCTCATAAGCAGATTTTCTAGCACCCTCACCATTTTGCTGGCCTTTCCATGAACTTCCTTTGCACACCAGCATGGATTCTACTAATAGTTCAGAGATGGACTATGGTCCTTTCAACATGAGCTTGACAGGAGAATTAAAAAAAAAAAAAAGATAGTTAATTTCTCTGAAGGCATGATATTTATATATGACTATTTATATCTATGTCATATATAAATAGTCATATATATGACTATTTATATTATATCTATAATATGACTATTAGCCAGTTCTGACAACCAAGTCCCTCTTACAGTGTAGGCACACACTAGAATCTATGATTCTATCAATTTTCATCTACTGTTCTCAGGTTATCAGATGGGATGTGTCTGGATTAGCAGATCTAGCTGGAACAGGATGCAGAAGGAATTGCAGTGATGGAGAAGAGCCTAGGTCACCTGAGCAGCACAAGCAATCACAGCATATTTTGAATGTCTGCCAGTGAGACTACAGTGAGTTGAACCACAGGAGGAAAGGTTTGCTTGAAAATACTCAAACAAAAATCAGTGTGACTTCTACCTCAGTAAATAAAGCACTTAAGCATCCAAGTTGAAGGTAGATGCACAGAAAATTAAGTCTCCTGCTGAAAAAAATAAAAGGTTCTTCAGAAAATTGGAGCTTCCTTTACTCACAACTTTTAGCAGAAGTAAGAATGAAGAAGGCACTCTAATACTGCATTTCACAAACCTAAGAAGAAATCAAAACCTCCATTAAAAAACTATTAAAAAGTTAGCACTTACCTAGGACTTTTCCCCAAAACCTGTTCTCCTTCCCCTGCTTGCCACCCCACTTTATGCAGCTTGGAACAACAAAGCTCCCCTCCAAATACCTGTCCTGCTCCCTACACACTTTTGTGATCCTCAAATCATGAGTTTACAAATGGAAACAGCTGCAGGATGGAGGGAGTGGCAGAACTAACATTTCTCTACTCTTTTTTACTTGCTGTCCTCTTAGCACTAGGAGATGGGAGCATTTGTAATGTGATTTATCTTTTGAGATTATTCATTTTTCTTGTATTTTAAAACCATATTCTCCGTTGTTACCTTTAATGCTATTTGCATATTCCATATTGTTTAGAGAGCTTTGTGAGTGAAGGCTAAAATCCACTCCTGCCTTCACATAAATGTTATCTATCCTCCCTGGAGAAACCAAATTCAGCTTTTGTAATAACAGCAGAGAGAACACAGAAAGAAGGAGTCTGGAGGAGGCTCAGTCTGACCAAACCTTACTAATGAGATAAGAAATAAGTTCTCTGTGTCTGTTGCAGGAGATGCAGGTGGGGAGCTGAGAGTAATGAAAGTTTCTGGGGCTGGAAAGAGATCCAGGGGCTATGAGGGAGACAGCCTTTATGGAAAGGTTTTTTTCTCTCCCCTCAGCTTGCCATTTCTCCAGCCTCTGTGACTACTCTTCTTGCTCCCATCCCTTTTTCTCTTATTCGCCTCCTTGAGAAAAGGCAGGAGAAGATCAAGGGGTACTTTGAAGTACTGAAGATCAGCATTTGTACATCTTCCTGCTGTCAACCCCTCACATGCTCCCCCCTCCTCAAGGCAGTGGCCAAAAGCTGGGCAAGCACAAGGCAGGAATGGGCTTCCCATATGGTGGGGACAAGGTGGGCAGGCAGCATTGGGAAGTAATTCTTGTGGACCATGAAGACACAGGCTGGGTGCTGCACCGACAATGGAGAAAGCTCTGCTGAGCCAGGGAGGGAGGGGGCAAGTACAGCCGGGCATGTAAGGACTGCCAGAGAATGGTCACATTTCAGCAATGCTGGATCCTGCTCTCTATTAATAGGGCAGCAGCTTCCTCCTCCTGCAAGAGGGAGAGATGCTTTGAAGTAAAAATCGGCTTTTCCGGAGACCGATCAAAATAGAAATCCAGGCTGCCTAAATCTGCAATGGAAATTTCAATCAACATCAAGTTTTTAAATAAAATTTGGACTCCCTTCTGGTTCAAAATGAACCAATTAAAGAAATCAGATACACAAATAAGTCTTTTGGTCAGCTTTTGCTCTACACTAGCTCCAGTGAAACTTCTTGTAAGATGGGCATTAACTCTCAGAGATCCCAACTCTTCAGGAAGAGGTTCTTTACTGAGAGTGGTCAGGCACTGGACCAGGCTGCCCAGGGAGGTGGTGGAGTCACCACCTCTGGAGGTGTTTAAAAAATGAGTAGATGTAGCACTTGAGGCTATGGTCTAGTGGTTAGGGAGATGTTGGGATGAAGGCTGGACTTGATGATCCTCGAGGTCCTTTCCAACCATAATGATTCTATGATTCACTCCTATTGAGATACTGCCAAAGATACCAGCAATTAAGGTAACAAGCAGCCCAGAAGTAGAGACCCACTAGAAAATCTGTACAGGTAGAGACCCCATTCTCCATCTCTGGCAACTCCTGGTCAGCAAACCTCAGCCTCCCGAAGAGTTAACATTCAGTGGGCCAATAAAGCGTGATGGATTCACCGCTGCCTCGGGGAGAGGGCAGGAGGCATCTCGAGAGACAAGCGAGGCGATTGTTTGCGTTGGGCGGCCTGCCCCGCGGTCACCCTCGTGCTCCACAACCCTCCCGGTGGCTGTTCCGAAGTTGGGTGCGGAGCTGTGCTTTCCCATGGCTGCCACTAATGACTTGCAGCTGTTGCTAATCTGTGCCTCTGATTTCCTTTGATTACTATGTGTATTGATGCCTGTGGTAAATAGGCATCTGCCAGGTGCCAGCACAATCAGGGGGAAAATATAAAAAGTTCCCTGTTTCAAATTCAATGTGACATTGTGCTTGTGGAGAGGCAGCCGTTTAACTATTTAAGGGGAATGGTTTCCTGGGCTCTTCGCTGGCCTCCTGGCTATGGAGGAGATTCTCATGCTTTTCTGTGACAGCAATCCCCCAGCTCCCTCTCCCAGCCCCAGCTGTAGGAAATAGCCACGGGGAGAAGTTGGTGGCTGCAGGAACCATCCCAGCCACATAACAGCCCACGACATGTGAGTTTGGCTCTGCTATCCCAAAGGATAAGGGTTCTCCAACTCGGCTCATCCCCCCTCCCAGGCACAGTGTCCCAGAGCTGCATGAGGACCCCTGCTCCCATGTGAGGACTTGGGCTAGCCACAGATGCTGCTCCTTTCTCCTCACCATGCCCTGCTCCTGCTCTGCACCATGCTGAAAGGCAGCAGGACACCCCTGCTCATGGTCCCAGGGTAAGAGTGGAGCAGCAGCTTCCCACAGCCCATTAGGAAAATATCTGTCTTGCTGGCAGCCAAGGCTAATATTAGATTTTCCAGAAGGAAGCACGAGGGTCTCACAATAAGAAGCATCTCTGGAAGAGCTTCCCTGGTAGGCTGCTGCAGCATGACCTGTTAGTAGAGCTCACGTTTTGCCTCAGCCCCAGAGCCCCTCCAAGCAATATCTCTGGGCTTTTCTCATTCGCTCCCTGTCACAGCAGCCAGCTGAAGATACCACACAGCTGCTCCTCGCTTCCATCCATCATCCTTCTTCCTGGTAGCAGGTAATTATTTCCAGCTGTTAATTATCCAGGACCATCACACCTGACCCATATTGTTTGCCTTTCATTTGCACCTCGTGTGAGGAAAATAAAGAAATAAAGGAAAGCCTCAGGGAGGCACCAGTTATGTGCCAATGCTAGAGAAAGAAGCAACCTGCCCTCTCAAAAGCTGCTTTTGTGATTCTTTTCCTCAGAGTGTGTGTGTGGGTCACTACTCACTTATGTGCCAGGTTGCGTTAAGAGGCAGCAATGAGTTGAAGGTACAGGCCTGGAGGAGAGTCCCAGGTATCTAAATGTGCTGCAGGTGAAGTGTTTTGCTTTAGGCTTGTTCTATTCCCTGTTAGAAAGAGGGAAGGGAGTGTTCAGCTTAGGAGAGACCAGTGATGTTGCAGCTGAAAAGCCAGAGGGTTTGTGACTGCCTGAGTTACATTCTCTGGAGCAGAGTCACAGCTATATGCTGACATTTCAGACCTCCCTCCCACTAGGGAAAAGGAGGCTGGAAATTTACATCATGTATCCAATTAAGTCTGCACAATTTCTATAGCTAGAGCAGCTCACCTTAGCTACCAAAAAATTACAAGTCATATGATACATACCATTATCATTTAAGTTCCTTATATCTCATTGGAAGAGGAAAGCTGAGCTTACCTACCCTCCCAAAACAAGGCAAACAAGATGTCTTAGAAGTCAAAGGGCTCTCATTTAGAAGGGATAAGGCTGAGCTGTTTCAAAGAGCTGGGATGACAGGGGGAGTTGGAAACAAGCTGATCCAGGTGGAGAAGGAGAAACGCCCTTCATAGGTGTGCCACAGTCCACAGCTCATGGGAGCAGTGTTGGGTTTTGAGCTAGGCAGCAAGCTACAGGAGATGGGGATTTTGAATAAAGATATAGACTCATAGTTGTTTGATTGCTACCAAGTTCAGGATAACTAGACCTTGTACATGGGAGGTACAACCTGACTTCAGAGACAACTGAGTTCTACCTCAGCCTTTTCTCCTAAGTGGAATAATCTTAAAGCCCTCAATTTTTGGCTTTTGTCACTATGTCACATTTAACTGATGTAGAAAAAGCAGACCAAGTTTGGTCATTGTCACTGAACAAGAGAAAGCAAAAAGCCCTGTAATGACCCCAATGCACATCCAAAGAGCTTTCTTTACCTTAAAGACTGGGGTGACTTTGTGCTTGGAGCAATACCAACCCTCAAGACTTCAGCCAAGGAAGACCTCATGTTTCTCCCTTTTTAATCAACACTCACACTCCAGCCTTCCTCTGGGCACTAAAGCAGGTCTCTCCACACTCCCAGCTCAGGGAGAAGATGGGCATTGGCAAAGAGCAGCAGAGCTCAGCTTGCAGCACTTCCCAATTAGCATGTTTCAGCTCACTTCAGAAAGTCACATATCCTTGCTCAGATGTGGCTGGGGACTCAGGGGAGCAGGAAGGTTTTACATTTCACCATTGAAACTCCCGGAGGTTTTGCCAAGTACTTGCAAAGTTATTTAGAAGGAAAACAAGAACCCGGCTGGGCTTCTCCTTTGTTTGGGTCCTGCTCTGGGCTCCGGCACCTGATCTGGCAGCTGCATCTCTCTCTAATGGCACGAGGGAGAGGGGACATTCACACTGTCATCCCTGCTGGCATATCCTCTTTCTGTAAACTCACATCTTGTAACTAGCCTGAGCTGTGTTTTTCAAGAAAAAGAAAAACATCTGACCTTTGGCACCAAAACCACATTGGAAATTGGCCGTTGCCTAGAACGTAACCGAGCCCTTCAGCTTGGCTCTCATTACAGCAAGATTTCCCAGGAGAAAGTGCCCAGAGGAGTCACAGCAAGGAGTTTTCTTAGGATTTAGACTTGGAGACCTGTTTTCTGCAGCGCTACCACACACACCCCACCCATCCCTCTCAAAAAGCTATTCAGAGCCCCACACTACCTTTGCTGGGACCACACCTCTGTTCCCCGCAGCAGGGTCCTGAGGACCAGCTGGATCCTGGAGACAGGGAGCAGGCTCCCCAGGCATCCCCTTCCGTGCAGCAGCAAGGAGCACAGAGGGTCCCTGCCCCAGAGAACACAGGCAGGGTCACTCCCCACAAGAGAAAAATGGGGATCAGACCAAGACAGACTCTGTTCCTGCTTTCCTAGGTGAATTTGAATGGTTACTACACTGTCCCCCAAGCTTTATCTACCAGGCACCCTGGGCAGCATCAGGTCCTGGTGATGGTAACAGCCCCTTCTACAGCTGCAGGCTCCACAAAATAATGGAGTAGGGTGAATGGATGGCTCTGCTGCTCAGCTTTCCACTCTAATCTCTTCCCACCATACCTAGGAATGGTTATAAAGATAAAAGAGAAGCTGGAAAATATTATTGTATCAAGGTAGATCTGTGGTATCCAGATTCTGTGCAGTTCTATTGTATTCTCCTGTGCTAGCTCTCTATTTTTAAAATCTAAGCTAGGAAAAAATAAATTACTCTCGACCTGAGTGTGAAAAAGTTTTCTTTTGTGCTGGCATCTTAACTTTATCTGATAATGAGACTCAAGTAATTTCCTTGAGTTTCAGCTGCAGCAAGTAATGAAACAGTGAAATCTTTCTCTACTGATTAACAGTATTAGGCTTCTAGGGAACTGAAGCAATTCTCCAGTCCCAGGGAACATTAGACATTTGCAGGTAATCCTAACCTCATCCATGTCCCCTCCACCTCCCCAGCTTCTGTCTCACTCAATATGTTAAGTCAGCAGCACTGCAGCAGCACAGAAATTCAAGTCATTAAACTGATTTAAACCTCTTGGGGGAAGGAAAAAAAAAAAAAGAAAGTTTATGGGATTTGTGTTCTTGTTTGCTGGGTTTTCAAATCCCTAAGGGACACAATTTCAGGATTTTCTTCACAAGCAGGAGAGGAGGTCTACTTACTCTCCCTTGGTGTTTCCAGCTGTCTCATCTCATCCTAAGTACATGGAAAGTCACTGAGAGGCTTTCTGTTAACTTCAATGGGCTCTTGAGCAGTAGGGTTCTGGTCAAAACACCTAACATCAGTTTCATCCACACAAAAGCACATCTGCCTACAAGGCTATAGCTGCATCCAAGGCTGTGAATCCATGTCATTTTTCGTTACATAAACTCCACATCTTCTCTTACAAGTTTTCAAATGCATCAGCACATGCCCTGAGCCTCAACACTTGTTTCGCAGTGAATACACACCCATAGAAAGCAGCTCAGCTCAGCTCCAGTTTTCTTTTTGCAGCCAGGAGACCACAGGCAGAAGTGGTCATATTTTGACAAATGTGTAAAAATGTTGGAACTGAGACCAATTATGACAATAACTCATAGCTTGTTTCAGAAAATAAATCTAGAGTCTTTGTAGAGAAGCTGTTTGGAAAATCGCTACCAATTATGGTGCCCAATTGGATCTAAGGATCTAATTTCCAAAGGGTGCTGAATATCTGTTCTCTCACAATAAGGCACCTCTGCAAGTTCCAGAGGCTAGGCATAAAAAAAAAAATCCTAAAAAGGCCCCCCAAAGCTTACCAACCATTCGGTTGCAGGCTGCAAGGTCTTGCTTTTTCAGTCTTGAGACAATCATGTAAGATTATGAAGCTGCAGGCAGATCTTTCAGAAGGTTGTTCTATTTCCCAATGTTGTATCACCTTTGCTGATGCTTGTGGACCTGTTGCTCATGGTGCCTGCACAGTAACAGAGTATGATGCTAGCTCTCAAGCCCGTGGCAAGCACATGCCTGCCTACAACTGGAGTTGGTTGCACGCACTCATAAGCCTGTTATTTGGGTATTAATTGAATAAGCTTTCAAAAATAGTTTAAGCAAATTAGTTCCTGACACACTGCACATCTTGAGCTTTACATTCCTGGCCTTTCATTCATAAGCGATCATCTACAGAGTGAAAAGAAGCACCCTTCACTCTAATTAGGGAGGAGCTAATTATCCTCCATCAATTAGATCCTACAACACTTATCCGTAAACACTTGCTGGAAAGGTACATAACAGATTAGTGAGTGAAGACCCAATTAATAAGGAATAATGAGCTCCTTCCTGCACGAGATGAAGAAAATGTGCTCTCACTCCTTGAAAAAGCCACGATAAGGGCCATAAAGCTGACCACGAATGTGGCAGGAGTTATTTCATACACAAGATTTTTCTATTTTTTATATCCAATGTGCAGCCTGATCTTTCCTGACTTTACTGTGCAGCAAAGCCACATCACTGAGTGCTGCTGGCATGGTTGTGCCTGCCTGGCAAATACAGCCAGGCTGCAAAGCCTCCCCCCAGGAGATGGGTTGTGAATCCTTTATGGGGAGCAGAGACCATGACAACAACAGGACCTCAGACTTTCTCCTAGGTCTTCTCTGGCACAATGTGTTTCTTCTTGCTCTGTCTCAGGGTGCACAGACACCAACTGACCTTCACTGCATTTGTAGAGCTTCACACACACAATCCATCAATACTGCATTTTCTTGTCTTCACTTCTCTGGATTGAAAGGATTTTCACCTCTTGACAGTATTTTCTGAGCTTTACCTTGCTTTCTGAGCCCCATTTTATTGCCATGGTTTGCCTTTGTCTTTCTTAAAATGTGGATTCCAGGATTGCACTCTCCTCCACCAAGGACTTAGAACTGCAGAGCTGAAAGGAATACTTCTCCCTCATATCCCACCAGAGAAGTGTTCTTTTTTAATGACAGTAAAACCATGCTACCAACAGCTTGAGGCCAGACCAGAGCAAGCCCTGTGCTACCTGAGGTCACATCAATATTTTTAGGCACACAATTTGTTCATATGCCAGTGAATTAGTGGCATAACTGGATATATGGATCGAGAAGAAATATCTGAAGGAGTTTACTAAGTCCAGTGTGGCAGAGATCACTCATCTCTGAATAGAGATACTTATAGACCCATCAGTCATTTTTCCTATACCACACTTTGCTACCTGCTTATAGGACATTCCCCAGAGTCTTAAACCAAGATCCACCACACTCACCACTTTCCCCATACCCACCTGGATGACCATCCCATCAGGGAAGGGAATTGGGCTGGTTCAACATGGTTTGCTCACAGCAAACCCATGTTTTTAATAGTTTTTCATGGTTTAAATTCTCTTGATACTAGAAGAAAGTGTTAAATAATTTGTTCAGGTAATTGTTCAGTGTTAGGCAACCAGGTTAAATATTTCCAGGCTGTCCTTCCCCATATTTTTAGAGAGGAATCACCCTGGTTTATCCTCAGACCTCTGAGTTAATTTCTTCTTCATTTTATTGTGCTGATCTGAGTACATTCAGCTTCTCTAAGTTGTAATTTATTTTGGCCAGATACTCTCTTCTCACAACTGAGGCAAATAAAATGTTGAATTTTCCAGCCCTTATGTCTCATATGCTATTTGTACTTCTTTTCATTAAAGATGTATATTTTCCTCTGCCTATTTATAGCAAGGCAGCATTCTAGCTTTTTTCCTAATTGGTTTTGCATGTGATTTTTTTCTGATTGCACCCCAGCGTGTTTATGCTGCTTTGTTGCAGCCACTGTCAGTTGTGAGTCCCCCTGTTTCTACCCATCACACAAGTCCCTTTGATTTCCAGGTCTTGGCTCCTGGTGCAGTTGGATGCTGGTCTCCTGCTCAGTTTCCTCTTTCTTTCACATCAGGATAGCTTACCAGTCTGCCTTTGTTAACAGCAGTTTCAGTAACTGACAGTTCATTTATCTTCAGGATTATCTTCCCAGAAGACACACATTTACCTGTTTCCCAGGCTTGTTGACGTCTGCTTTTTGAAGTTCATTACCTTTTTTCTGCTCCTTTCACTCCTTTCTTCCCTCAGAACAGCGATTCTGTTGTTTCATGATTGTTTTCACTCAAACTGCCTTCCACTGGTTTATTTCCATCCATTCCTCCCTTGCAGAATCAAATCTTAAACCAGACATTGCTCTGAGATCTCTGTACTATAAACCCTGAGTTTGGATTAACAGAGAAGATGAACAGACATGCATTGAAGTGATGATCTGGTGCTTAGACACTGAGATGTCTCACCAAGGTGCCTCTCAACCTCCATCCAATGGAAGAAACACATTATGTTATAGTAGAACCAAACTCTGGATTCCTTTAAAAATTCTTAACTCTATCAGTATTTAGTTAAAAGTGTTGGGAAATACATATTCTACAGATTGGTAAACTATCAGTCAATCAAAAATCCTACAGGTGTCCTATGCAATTTCTTCTAGCCCAGATCAAACAGAAGTCTAACTTTGAAGTCTTTGAAAAGTTAGGAAAATACATTATTCCTGAGGAATCACTGGCAGAGGTTATATAGAAGGAAAATGCAACAAAAACAACAAGAAACAAAGAGCTCAGAACTCAAAACCTCAGAAAATGCCCTGTTAGTAGCTGCCCCCTCCTGTTATTTCAGGAATCTCCATGAGTGATCACAACAGTACAGACTGACAAATACTTTCTAAGAGGGACCTGGACCCAGGCTGCTGCAGGCTTTACACCAAGCAGATTTTGTATGGGATGAGATGCCAGGAAGCCAAGGGAAGATCTGGCTGGGAGGGGAGCAGCAGTGGAAGGGTCAGGCTACCCCAGCCCATTCCTCCAGTATATGCCATCATTACACACCAACATTGCCCCTGAAGTGTAACTGCACACCCAGGAACAGGCAGAACAGAGGGATGGACAGTGATTTAATGCTCACAAAACCCAGATACACTGAAACTTCTGGGTGGTTTGAGAAAGGAAGGTAAGACAGCACTGATTGTTTTCTGGAAACATTGAAAAGACCAATTTTAGAAAGCAGCAGAGGAAATGGAAAGAAAAATTTGTTGCTTCTATATCTAGTGATCCAAGTGAGGCCTCAGCTGGAGTTTGTCTCCAGTTTTGGGCATCCCATTTCAAGGAAAAAAAGGACTAATATGAAAGTATTTAGCAGAGAGCCACAGGAACAAATCAGAGGTCTCCAAGGGGTTGCTTATGAGAAAAGTCAGGTTAAACAATGCCAATTCATTCAAAGGAGAGAGAGCTGAGAGAAGCAATGGAAAGAGTTTAAGAATTAAAATTTTTTTTCCAAGAAAATCTGGTTTTCATACTGAAGACAAGAAACAGATGCCCTGCAGCACCATGCTAGTGAGGAAACAAAAAAAAGTCAGGCTAAACAACAGGAATAGGATTAGTCTGATTAAACACAGGTGTCTACAATGTAGGCATCTTCAGCTGAAGAAGTCAACACCAGTGAAGGTTGGGATGAGATTCATTTTGTCCTCAATACAGGATTACAGACAAACTCAGCTCCACTGAACACAAAGAGTAGATGTCCACTAAACATCCCTACAGCCAAGGCTGCTAGGTCAGAAGAACAAATGAGAAGTTGGCAGAGATGACTCCCAGCTTTCTAGTGAGGGCAGCTGGCACAGGAGCAGACAGCCAAGACAAAGCAGTGGGAGCTTCACCCCTTCTCAGGGCACTGGGACAAGCCTGTGGCAGCAAAGGCTTCAGAGAAGACAGATCCTTCTCTGGGGAAACAGAGTGGAGCAGGTTATCCAGTGAGGTCCTTTCAAGACACTCTCCTATATTGCAATCAACATCCAGGGGTGGACGCTTGAGGTGGAAGATCTGTATTGTCTACCCAGTATGACACAGCTACACCTCCCATTTGTTCATTGTCAGTGATCCTGCAGCAGAATTGCTCTTCTACAGGCTCATAGACCCATAAAAAAATACAAGTGGCTTTGCCAAGGATACACTAACCTATATTTGTCACCTCCAGAGTACCAAGCACCCATTGTTAAACCTCTGCAGGGAAGCAGCAACTCAAAAGGTCGGCAGCAATAGCAAAAGCAAGTCAAAACAAAGCTCGTGATGAGCTTGAGTTGCAGTCAGAGAACCAGAGAAGGTAGCTTGTCATTGCTGGTCAGAGCACCTGGTGGCAGGTAGAAACACAGCCAAAGAGAGACCAGGGACACCTGTGCTAACTTACAGTCTCTTTCAAGCAGTATTTTTGGAATACAGCCTTAGTCAGCAGTGTTCCAACATGTGCCTCGTCTGGGCTGTGCAGGGAAATGACAGTGGGGGGAGAGAAGATAAAAACAGAAAAAAAAGTTTTGTTCATCAGTCTTCTGAGGAAGAAAAATCATAGATTCATTTAGGTTGCAAAAGGTCTTTAAGATCATGAAGTGCAACCACCGCTAACCTAGCGCTGCCAAGTCCACCACTAAACCAAGTCACTAAGCACCACGACTACATGGCTTTTAAATTCCTCCAGGGATGGTGACTCCATCACTTCCCTGGGCAACCTGTTCCAGGGTTTGACAACCCTTTCAGTGAAGGAGTTTTTCCTAATATCCAACCTACACCTCTCCTGGTGTGACTTGAGGCCATTTCCTCTTGTCCTGTTGCTTGGACCTGTCTCTTGGTAGAAGAGACCAACACAAGGTAAGCCTCAGCTACAGCTCTGCACCTTCACCAGCTGCTGCTGTAGGCAACCACACAAGGGTCATGACATTTGCTTGTGTCAGCCCTGGTACACACCAAAAAGTGATGGGGAGAAAACGGGAGGAGGGATGCCCCAAAGAGAGAACAAGGGAAGTCTGGTTTCACGGAGGTTTCATTCCAGCCAGAGACCAGCATTGTGACCATGCCCAGTGTGACAAGCACTGGGACTTCTTGGGACTCCCATTCAACTGTGCATTAAGCAGAAGTATAACTGGACTTAAAATACTTTTACACCAAAAAACCTCCCATGTATGTCAAGGTGAAGCTGAAGGTTGCATTTATCAAGCATCTTAGTGATAAATCAATATAGGTAAACATAATCCACTATGAATATTTATGTATTTAATAAGAATACATACAATATTTAGCTATAATATAAATAAGGAAGACAAAAATATGTTTTAAAGGGCTGTTATTAACTCTACAAAACAGGGACTATTGGAATACAGACATTTTATCAACCAACCCTGAGCTGCCTGCTCAGGTGGATCCCACAGACAAATGCAACGCCAAGAAAGTCATTCTGAGTAGTACATAGCTAACCCTAAATGAACAGATACTCCAAGTCTCTGCTGAATTTGAGCCAAATCCCTGTTGTAGATCAAATCCATGACACTGAGGGTTAGTTCTGCCTTTTCCATGCTTGGTCCCACGAGGCACAGCTCAATGGCACCAAGGTCAAAATTGCTGCTCTAGACCCAGCTCACCCACACACCCAGGTGACGGGCAATGTCAAGACACCACCATGGAGCCTCTCTGCCACCAAAGCTCCAGAAGAGCCAGGACCTTGCCCTTTGGCATGCTGGCCACTTACACCAGTGTCCCAGACAGTTGTTGAAGCATCCATGGTTTGAGAGAGGCTCACAAAACATCTGATCTCCAATTTTATGGGCTACCTAAACAAAAGCTAAATTCAAAAACATTTTTAATCCACCAATAGTTAAAAATCCAGATTTGTCAAACAATTCTCCTGGGCTGGGCCAGCTCCCTTCTCACCCAGCCAGCTCAGCCTTTGTCTGACAGTGCCCAGAAGTGCAGCTCCCATAGGGCAGGGATTCCAGCTGAAGATGCTGAGATTGTTAGGATAATTGATTCAGGAATTTGTCCCTCTTTACTTGCCACAAGAAATACTGGACAAACCTGATGCCAAACCACCTTTCTTTCCACCTCAGGGGCACTGGAAGCAAAGGTGGATTTCAAGGGCAAAAATCATTCTTGATGGCATGAAAGCAAGTGTGCCTTCAGACCCATAAAGCTTCAGGGAAAAGTGACAAAATATTATTGTCCAGATAGAAGCACTGATTTATTCTTTTTAAAATACCTACAAGGCATCAAGATCTAGTGAAGAGAGGAAAGCCTTGGCACCAAGTTGAACAGAAAAGTGAGTCTGTGTGGACCTGACTGCCAAAGCCTCCGGCTGCTCTTCTCACCCCAGGAATGCTCCAGCTCTGAATGAATTGATCACAATGTTAACGACCAAGAGCATCACTTCTGTTTTCTCTCTTCATGCATCCACCACTAGAGGTCATCGCGTATCTCCTCCTCTGGAGAAGGTTGCCCTCCGTTAAACCCCGGTGGCTGAGCACAACAGAAATATTACGTACTTTTAAATCAAACTCTCTGCTTGAGGAGTTCCAGCCCAAATGACTGATAAGGAAAACTGACAAAAGCTTTAAGGCTGTGATTCATCCTTTCTTAGCATCCAACACCCAGCCTGGGGGCTTTAGGTTTGATACACAAACTTTAGCAATCTCCCTTAGGTTTCTTGTCCAACTTACACCTTCTGACATCCTTCCAAGACAAAACCAGGCTGGTTTTTTTAATCCACCCAGTTAATTCAAGCAATGTCAGGGGATTATAGTTTACTTGTGTGCTTGCACATGTACACCCAAACTCCAAAGGACACGCACAGCTTTGACTGCCCTGCAAGTAAAGCAAAGCACTTCTCAGATGGTTTTTGTTAGTTATAGAAGGCCTGAATTTGGTCCTGGTGCAGCTGGCTGAAAAGTTGATCCAAATGTTTGTAATGCTCTTAATTCCTAGTGTAAGGAAAGGCTGTGATTGTGAGTTTGTATACAAAATAAATTTTTCACTCTGCCTTAACTATGACTTCACTGGAGTCAGCTTCCAACTTGGTTTTTAGGATCATTGAAGCCAGTTGGTCATGATGTCCTCAGACATATCAAGGCAAAGCAGGGATAGAGGACAAGAACTCAAATATGACCTCTGCTGGGGTTTGCTCCCCAGCCCTTATTCTAGCAAAAGGTAAAAAGTAACATAGAACAGCTCTGGAAATGTAAAGCACCCGAATCCTTTGCTAGTTGCAAGAAATATATTACAAACATTGGGTTTTTATATCACCAACATCTGAGACTTGTGAAGCATCATTTAATAAGTTTGGGGTATGTGCTACTGCTCTTGCTATGCCCTAAGACAAATTACTTATGGTTTTGTTACACCATGATTTTGGGAAAGACATTGCATTTTCATTTGGCAACTCCAGATGGAGAATTCCCCATGTTGCCCAGGAAACTGCTCCAAGTTAAACACACTCTCTGTTACAAACTCTGGCTGGTTCCTAGTCTGGACATGCAGCATGGCTGTGCAACAGTGTGGGGTTTGGATAATGCTCCATGAGAAACAGTCTTTTCCATTCATAACTTGCCATTATTAAACCTGTTGGGTGGTGAATGCCCAAAGTTTGGTATTTGTGGACTAAATTTCTTCAGACCATCTCACTGTGACAAGTCAAAGTGTAAAATCCTTCCTGCACAGTGACACTTGGTCCTCAGGTGTGACCAACCACAGCTCTGTTGATGCAGAGGATACACTCCTCTAGCCCACAGCACCCAAAGTTGTACCCTGCTCCAGAATTAAAGCCCAGATTGGTGTGCTCAGATGTTTCACGAAGCTGCTCTCCTGATGGGAGCAGGAAAGGAGTGATGCCCTGGCCATGAGGAGCCAGCCAAGCCCAGCAGCAGCTCAGCTGCCCCTTTGCTGCATCCTTCACAGCCACAAGCCCAAAGACTTGCAGGAACAGTTCTCATGCTTCCTACTGGAGACAAACCAGGTCAAAACAGGGGTTCATCGAACCCAGATGGGTTTTATTAGTTACACAGTACCATGGTATGTGCCAGGGAAGGGAAAGGTCAGTCTGTGTGTAGTAGGAGTAGAAATGCCTCATGTCTCACCATGCAGCAGGGTGGGAAATCATCTACCTTTGGGAAGGGCTATTTGTAGAGAGCTTTTTGCATGCCTTTCACCACCTGAGAGTCATCTGCATTCCTCCAGGAGCTTTTTGACTTTGCCTCTGTCTGATTTTGTACCTCTGCAGTGTTCAAAGTGTAGCAAACCTACAATGGCAAAGTCAGATTCACCTTGAGAGGGGGAAGTATTACACCACCTCCTCCTCTTGAGGCTGACCCACAAGTAGCCCTCACTGACCACTCTGATCCCCACTCAAGTGCACTGTCAGCTCCCCCAGGTGACAAACACATCACCTTCCTGTGTCCAGACAAACCTCCAGGCTCCAACGAAGGGACTGTCATCTCCAATTCCCTCGTAATAGTCTTTAAAACATTATAGGTGGATAAACAGTCACCACCTTTTTAAGACCATTGCACATTTGTTCTCTTTTCAAGAAGAGACCATTAACCTTGTTTTAAAAATACCCAGGTTGGAGGGCAGTGGTTTGAGTGTTATACTCCTGCTTGGCTACATGCACTGCCCTTGGTGCCAGCAGTTTATATCCTATCAAGGATTTAAGCTCTTCTGGGATTATGGCAAGGTTTTCATGATGGCTGAAAGCAAGGGTCACTCCAAGTAATTACTACAGCTGCCCCCAAGGACACAGGCAGCAGAAATGATTTATCACCGTTGGCACCACGGCTCCCTGAGGTGCCAGGGAACAAAAAGAAGACTGAGGCAATGGTAATGGGATACCTGCAGTGTTTTTACACATCCTGCTCTCAGCAGCTAGAGCTCTTAGTGGGGCTCCCTGCAAAGCTTCAGGCTGGGAGGAAGGCACAGAGAAACAGGGTAGAAGGAAAAGTCATCTTGTAATACTCCATTTCCATCACAAGCCGTGGTTTGGAGGTGGAGGGGAGAGGTCTGCTAGGTGAGAACAGGAGACAAAGGTGTTAGCTCTTGCTGAGGGTATTTAGAGACACGGGAGAAAAGTTTGCATACCTCTAACATATTTGTATTGGAATGAACAGGTCACAGCAGCAGCACCACACACAAAGAAGCTCCAGTAAACTTAAAAAAAAAAAGTTTCCCTACTAAAAATAGTTTCTTCATCATGTTATTTCAGAAGTAGTAGATGGACTCCCAAGTTTTAGAGTGAAATCTTGGCCTAATCAAAATCCACAGGAGCATCGCCCTTTGGTTCCTGTAGAAAATCCTTATATTTTCACCTTGAAACTTGAGAAGACTCTGGATTTTAAAATTAAGATGAACTGCAACCCTATTATTTCCTAGGGCTGGGAAGGCCAAGAAATATCTCATCCCAATAAGCTACCTCAAACAACCAACTGATGTTCTATCCATCTGCCTTGTTGGATCTTCCCTACACCTCTGCTTAGAAAAAGAAATATCTTATGGGTCACGGTCCACCATTGAACCTGAACCACCTGAGAATTCAAAAATAAAGGGCTTTTTCCCTTTTTGAGACTACTCCAGTTTCCTCAGCAAAGTTTTTATCAAGGGCTTCTCACCATGCCTGTGCAGACATTACAAGGGCATCATTAAGAGGACTCCAGAAAATACAGACAAAGCAAACCTGCTCCAACACGGAGGGGAAAAGATAGCTCTAATTTTGTTTCTACTTTGGGAAATAATGTTATTCAATGACAAATTTGCTTCATTACCCACCAAAACCTGCCTTAGAGTGCCAGAGGTGCCTACGGTTGTTCTGCAGAAGATACAGAAAACAGAAAGACCACGATATATCAGGATTATTTCCCTGCTGTTGAACTTTGCAAGTTTAGCAGCTCCCTTTGCAAGTCTGATACTACACCCAGGAATTTTTGAACGGTTTTCTTATCCCTGAAAGTCACTAGATGGCAGCAAGGAACTACACTTGGGAGCCCGGTGGGCCACCTCCACCCAGGGTTCTCAGCTTCCCCTGCCTGAGGACAGGGCCAGCCCCAGGGGGCTGCCAGCCACCTTTCCCCGGGGTATTAATCCCTTTTACTCAGGAGATCTGCCCCTTGGGGTACAGCTTGCTGCCCACCGTGGTCCAGCAGCCTTACAACCCTAAAAGCATCCTTCACACATGCTAAAACCAAATAAACTAAGCCCCAAACCTCAAGGTTTCACAACACAGGCAAGTGTTGCCTCTCCAATTAGTTGGAGGGTTGTTTCCACTTTCAAATAACTTTCTGCCCTTTTTACCACCTCTGCCCCACATCACTTCTTGCTTTCCCAGCAGTCAATGTTGTACATCCAAGTGGTGGAGAGGGATCTGCTGGAAGAGCCTTTAGCCACCTGAATCTCCAGCCCACCCCAAATCAGGACCTCTAGTAGGAAATACCTCCTTAGAGCATCTTTCCACTGCCAGCCCCTGGTTTCTTCAGTAGGTGTTTTTCTCAAGCTGTGTAGAAACAGCAGGGGTCATCCAAAACCAGCATAAGACAGCAGAGTGTTCTGTGCTGTGCTTCCTGCAAACCTTCACCAGTTACTGGCTGTCTCATCTCAGCATTGCTTCCCCAACCCTTTCCAAGGCCCTTCAGCCTCCTCTCAGCCTCAGCCATGACCCACCTTCTCCATCTCTCCCTCTCCAATGGGGCTGTTTTCTCCCATGATAATTTTGGGCAGCCTTTTGGGGATATTCCGCATGCACTGACTCCTCCTTCAGCTCAAAGGTCTCTATTTCTTCCATCAGCCTCTCCTTTATTTTCTACTAGAGCCACCTTTTTCCTCTTTATACACCTGTACTGATTTGCATGACAGAATTGCCTCCTGCTCACCCTGCTCCCTCCATCTTGACATACCTGCAGAGGTGTCCTCCTCACCTGCTTCATGGGGTGGGAGGACAGAGGAGAGAGCCTGACTGGGATAACCCCTTGGATTGATTTTACTGTTTTCAGTATTCACTTACAGACTACAGAAACCCTTTGTCACCTGCTGGGACATGCATTATGCAGCATTTACCCACATGATATCCCATGACAGCCCTTCTCAAGGGACAGGGAGGTCACCACAGCACAGCAAACCTTCCTGTACATCCCACCTTCACCAACATGTTGGGTGCCTCCTATCCAGGGGTGAAAACAGCAACAAGGAGCAGGTGGTTTAAAATTCATGACAACAGGCTCAAACTCTCCTGTGGCACAAGAACCAGGAGCAGGGAGGCTGCTCACATATTTGCTTTTCCCAGCTTTATTTCCCACATACAGGCACCCAGCTGTGCAGCTTCTCAATAGATGCACCCTTTGAGGCTCTTGGAGCAATGACAGCCACTGGCTACCTCCAGAGATTATTTTAAATGTATAAATTATTTTCAAACACTGCCCAAGAGAAGCTGAGGAGCTTGTACTGGAGTACAGCATCATCTGGCACTCTCCATTTTTAAGCTCATCCTTTAGGGGAAGATGATGGGACAGGATTGAGGAGAGTCCTTGGTCTACTGCAACACAGTACTTATGTTCACACTATACAATATAAGACATGTGTCCCCTGTACCCACTTCTGCAAGCTGCCTACCTCTTCAAGGAGCCCCAAGCCTGCTAGTATGAACCTTGAACCCTGCCCTACACTCAGCCACAGATAGTAGACACACAAATCAGTTATTCCCCTAGTCTCACATTGGTAACACCCACCTTGCAAACCCCCTACCAGTAGCAGGAGGCACAATGAACATCTCTTACCTGAAGAGGGATGAGATCTGGTGGACAGCCAAAGCTCAAGTTACAATTCCCCTTTGACACCAGATGCATTTAGCATCACGTGCACCTCATCTTCCTTTTCTGTCCTCTCCTCTCCCCCGACACCCAACTCCTGACACTTACACCAGAGCAGCCAACAGCTGAGGAAACCCCACATCTCACCTCCCTTCTGCAGCCTGCTTTGCCATATATTCCTGGTGCAGGAACCAGCATCTGCAGCAGCCTTCTGCAGCCAGGACACACCTGGGCAGGGCTGGGATCTTCACGGGGAGGTTCAGGATCTCTAAGCTGTCATCCCATGGCAGGTGGTGAGAGTGTAAGAGCTGCCAGGAGGCTGAAATATTCAGAGGTTATTCTGCCTTTTTTACCACCTCTGCCCCACATCACTTCTTGCTTTCCCAGCAGTCAATGTTGTACATCCAAGTGGTGGAGAGGGATCTGCTGGAAGAGCCTTTAGCCACCTGAATCTCCAGCCCACCCCAAATCAGGACCTCCAGTAGGAAATACATCCTATGTGCCTCAAAGCTGCACAAACTTGACCAGCTAACCCAGTTGCCCTCTCCTTTTTTTGCTAACACTGCTCAGCTCCCTTTCCTCACCACACTGGGTGTCTAAGGACTGGAAGGAAAAAAAAAAAAAAGATAAAATGAAAACAGGGAGTTCTTTCATACTGTCTACACATGCTTCTCTCTCCTCATTAAGGTTGCTTTCCCCCTCTCCTTCAAAACACACTCTAGGGCTTTTGATGGCTCACCCAGCTCCAGCTGCTCTGCTGTTGTACCCCTCAGTCTGGTATTTTCAGATGACCCTGTCCAGAGAGACTCTGATTTCCCTCAGGGGCTGTGATTTCACTTTCTTCCAAGCATTTAATCCAACCTGATACAGCACAACCCCACTGATATTTGCACCATATTTGCTGGCAGTAACCAACCTTCAGCCATACCAACCTTTCCCATCTGGTCCTACAGCAGCCCCAGGAAGACCTCAGGGGCTGCCAAACAGAGTCACTGGCATTTCCAAACCCTTCAGAGCTCGGGCCAAAAAGAAAATGAAGCTTTTAGCAGGAAAAGGGTAACTCCATTTTCTGGTGGCTGCCCAGAGATAAGCAGGTATAAGTTTTCTAAAAGGCAAAGTACTGGTTACATTCATCAGCTCCATTCAGCAGCTGCTGGGAAGGTCAGTCCCCAGCCCTCACCACAGTGGCTGCTCCTCCAGTTAGAGCACATATGAAGATTTGGCTCTAAAATGGTGCTTGGCCAAACCTGGGTCAGTCCTCTGCTCTGCCCTGCTGGGAAGGCAGCTGCTTGGCAGAGGGGCAAGATCATCAGCAATCCTCCTTAACCCTACTCTTTGCCATTGCCTTGGCTCATACCTGCAGAAAGTAGAAAGCTGCAAAGAAAAGTCCCTAGAGTCCACGAGTACACAAGGGAAATCCAGGGTATTTCCAATCTTGCCAAGGCTGTTCCTGCAAGTAATAGTGAAAGTTCCCATACAGAGAAACATCTGAAATATTTGAGAGACCTCCTTGAACCTGAGTGAAAAGGAATGAACTCCACTTTGCTCCCACTGAGCTGAAGTGCAGGGCAGTCCGTGTTAAAACCCTTGTGATCTCAGTTAATGGGAAGTTGCATCACCACAGCAACTCAAACCATGTTTGGACATGTCAGATGTTACAGCTTTTGGAGAACTAACCTACTTCCACCAGCTGGATGTGCTCCTGTCTCCAGAGGATCACCCACTGTAGGGCAGCCAGGGAGGGAAGTGGAGGTTGCACTGGACCATGCTGCAAATCAGCATCTTCCCATCACTGCAAAGGGGAAATTGCTGTGACTGAGCCCATGTAGGGCCAAACCTCACTAGGTTGTCCCATTTCTATTCCCACTCTTGCTGAAGGCCAGAGAACAGAGAGCTGGACACCATCCAACAGCTGGCACAGCTCCATCTCCTCCTGCCCCTCTTTCCAGATGTGGAGAGCAGGCACTTGGTAAGCCAGAGAACATGGACTGCCCCATTAGCCAGGCAGAAAGCCCACACAAGCATGCTTCAAGTCCCCCTGGAATCCATGTAAGACCCTCGTGCTCCCTGTGGACAGCCTCCAGATACAGCTCTGGTGTAGCTAAGTGCATGACTGTGGCAAGACTGCACCTCCAAAAAGGGTGTCCTACTTTCTGGAGCTGGGATGTGGTCCTTCAGTGTCTCAGCTTCACCTTCCCTTGAGACAACATATGAGAGCTTTGGGGAAGTGGAGGAGGAGAACAAGGAAGGACAAGGACATTAATATAGTTTCCCATAATCCTTCAAGGATTCACAACAAGGATGCTTGTCAGGTGCCTACGAGTCTTATGTGACAGAAGG
Organism: Brachypteracias leptosomus; assembly: GCA_013401335.1. Classification (NCBI taxonomy): domain Eukaryota; kingdom Metazoa; phylum Chordata; class Aves; order Coraciiformes; family Brachypteraciidae; genus Brachypteracias; species Brachypteracias leptosomus. Next base: position 153,279 of record VYZX01000786.1, read on the forward strand.
TGTTCAATGGCCATGACCACCTCTGCAGCCTCAAAACAGGCCCTAAAAATCCTCCTGAAGAGATTGGAGAAGGGGAAAAACATTAGACATTGATGTTCAACGAGTCAACACAGGGCTTTGTCCCACCCCTATGAGGCATCCAAAAGGCAAAGGGGAATCAGTACAGGTATATTAAGGGCAGAAGGGTTCCCACATGTCATCCCTCAAGGAGTAGTTGTACCTATCCTGTGCCCTATGGACTCTGCATCAACACCCAGCTCAGCAGCACATGCAGCTCTCCATGTGGTTACACATACCATGGTGTCTATCATCTGCCAGTCCCTGAGCTACCACTTTGAAAGACCCATCTCCCAGACACTCAACACCCATCTCCAAAGTCCATAATCACCTCTGATTCCTCCAGGAGCAGAAAAATTCTGTGTGCCCACACCAACTCTTTCCTAGCAGAAACTGGGCAACATTCAAGGAAAAACAGCCAAATCACTATGTGAAATCAGCTTGCCACAATCCCACATTGTGTTTTGCTTTTGAGTCAGATAATTACTATAAGCTGCTTTTTATTTCCCAGTCCCTATTTTGTTTGTCCACCCGTGTAATCCCCCCTTTACAAGCTGCTCCATGCCATGACACAGGCAGGAGCTGCAGAGCAAGGAGCACAGCCAGCAATTGATCCTTCTCATGCTGCAGCACTTCTGGCACCTCCATCGCTTCCCAGGAATGGAGATCACAGAATAACAAAATGTCAGGGAGTGGAAGGGACCTCAAAAGATCATCTAGTCCAATCCCCCCACTGGAGCAGGATCACCTAGACCCCCACAGATCACGGGAACACATCCAGGTGGTCTTTAAACGTCTTCAGAGAAGGAGACTCCACAACCTCCCTGGGCAGCCTGTTCCAGCGTCTGTCACCCTCACTGTGAAGAAGCTTCTTCTCATATTTATGTGGAACCTCCTGTGTTCCAGCCTTTGCCCCTTGTCCTATCATTGGATGCCACTGAGAAGAGCCTGGCTCCATCCTCCTGACACTCTCCCTTAATGTATTTATAAACATTAATAAGGTCACTCCTCAGTCTCCTTTTTTCCAAGCTAAAGAGGCCCAGCTCCCTCAGCCTTTCCTCATAAGGGAGATGTTCCACTCCCTTCAGCATCTTAGTGGCTCTGTGCTGGACTCTCTCAAACAGTTCCATGTCCTTCTTGAACTGAGGGGCCCAGAACTGGACACAGTATTCCAGATGTGGTCTCACCAGGGGGAGGAGAACCTCTCTCGACCTACTAACCACACCCCTTCTAATACACCCCAAGGTGCCATTGGCTTTCTTGGCCACAAGGGCACAGTGCTGCTGTGTGAGATGATGTAGCACAACCTGCAATAACACTGGGATGGTGGGTTTGAGACTAGGAGACACAAACCAAATCTTTGAGACTCATCCCTGTGAGGGAACCCTCTTGGTTCCCTTCTCCCTTCCCACAGTGACTTTGCCCTCTGCAGTCACAGGTGAGCAGCCCTTGATCCCACACATCTCTCACACATCCCACACTCCAAGGGTGCAAGCAGGGTGGTGGGTTGTGTTTCACCTCAGTGCTCTCTGCATTTGACCCTCAGCATTACCAGCTAATCCCAGAGAGGCATCAAATGGTACCATGGCTTTACTGTGGATACCACAACAATAAATGTGAGAATCCTACATCTGATGCAGTATTTTTTAGTTTTTCCTCTTTCCCAGCTTGGACTTGTACATCTTTCCCCCACTGCTTTCCCAAAGCACATGATGCAAGTGAAACAGAAAGAACACAGCATGAAACAGGGCAAATGGTTTCTAGTTATACCCTGTTTAAAAATAAATGGTATTGTTCTGGTACATTAGCATCTATTTTTTAAAACAAACCTTGGGGAGAAAGCTCTAATATATGCTACTTGATGCAGTCCACAGGATATAAAGGAGTCTCTCCACCCTCTCTCCTGCCAGGCCATGGGAATGCTGCAGTCCCAGCAGGTTCCTGCTCGTGCTGGCTTTCCAGGAACCTTTAGATATATAAAATCCAGTAATAAGAGGCAGAGGGCACAACTTCAGCCAAAACCATTCTGTCATTTCAAAGAATTAGTCAAGATGGGGGGAACATGATCTGCAAAAAGGAAAATAACTGCACCACCCTCCCCCCAGCCAAGCCATGTCCTTTATAGCCCCAGCACCTTGTCATCCCTGGGCTTCTTCAGGTCTTGGATAGCTGCCATGGATTTTAGTCTTGCATATGCTGGAGCATCATCATTTCTGAGAAAAAACTGGGCACCTCAGGTGTTCTGAGATCACCACTTGAATGTAAATAAATAGCTAGATAATTATATAAAATGATACACTATGTGATTGTATAATAACAACTTGTGGATAATGGGGTTTATAATAATACCTCCACTGCCAAGGCCATAAGTAATCATGGTTGCCACTGGTGTTAATCCTTCCCACCCATCAAGGTGACCTCACTTAATGACAGACAGACTGACACAAAAACCTGGAAGGAGGATCACAGAATACTTTGCTACTCCTGTACATTTCAGTCTGGGGAGGAAAGAGGTGGGCTGTGGACATACCTTCCTACCAGGGTGTGTAGGATGGGGGCACATACTCCCCCCCCCACATGAACACATAACACTAAGCACAACCAGAGACATGGGCCTGAGGCCACCCAAACCCAAACCACAACTGGGAAGAGTGAGCAAAATGCTCAGAGGGATTATGAGCCACCAGAATCTTAGAATTAGGATTTTGCTTTAACTAAAGCATACTCAATTCTTGCTAGCTTATCCCCTGTTGTTTACATACATGCTCTCTTCTTTGAATTATTTTTATTGATCCCATATGCTTTAGATCTGGCAGCTGAACTGAGTCATCAAAATGAACATTAAAATAATAGTCTTACACTTTACTCCCATGAAATTCTTCCTACACGTGCATTTGCCTTTCTCTAGTTTGTGTTTTTCATTCCTTCTGTCTCTGCAGTCAGGTTTGTGTTTTCTCATCACTCATCCCTCCAGGGTTTCCAGAGGCTTTGGAGGGGTTTTGAGAAAAGACCTGGCCCCACCAGGAGCTGCTGGGAAGCAGCTCTGTACAGAGCCCTGGAAGGCAGGAGAGACCCCAAGGCAGCAGCAGCCAGGTCTGCCCCCTCAGCCACCAGACCTCCCTCCTCTTCCAGCCCCCACATGGACACACTCCTTGTGAAGCATCTTCCACATGCCCTGTTCAGGTCCCCAGCTGGAGCCCAGGACATTGAGAAAAGCTGCCACAACCATGCTCATGCCCCTTGTGTTCAAACATCTTCACAAGCACCTCTGCAGCCTCAGAGCCTCCCTCCCCCTTCTGAAGGCAGAAGAGTCACCTCCCCAAGTCATCCTCACCCCAACGTGCCCAGGAGAACACTGTTGGCTGGCACCAACAGTGCAGCATTGAGGGAAGGCAGATACCAGCAGCAAGGAGCTGGCTGTCCAGTAATTCCTCTTTGCAGATGTCATGGCACCTTGGAGGCTGGGCACAGCACCCTGCTACAGCATCAGTGCAGGAGCATCAGCACAGGAGCATCAGCACATACATCCAACACCAGTGTCATAGGCTGGGTCACCTGCACCCTGACAGTATGGAGTTGGTCCACAGTTCCTCTCTAAACTGGTCTCATTTTAACACACTGATAGTTTTACTGGCTCCTCAGCATGTGATTAGGTCTTTGCTGAAAGAGGTCACCTCTTAGAGGGGAGAAGTGAAAGGAGAACATTCATAACAAATCTCTGCCGTTATCTCACTGTGGGAGGTCACTGTCCAAGCTGTGAGACAGTCCCAGCCAAGCTCCTGTGCAGCAGCCCAGCCCTGTGGAAGAGGCACGTCCACCACCTCTGGCAGTGCTCAGGCAGAGCAGTTCTCTAGAGCAGCTCTACCAGCTGGGCCAGGTGCCAAATCCAAATAACCCTGAAGTGCTGCAAACATGAACCTCTTCTCCTAGCTGGAGCTTTGCCAGTGCCCATCATGCTGGAGCTCAGCACTCCCCTGCCCTTGACCAGCCTCCCCACCACGTCAGAGGACACAGCCACGCACACAGAGCCCAGGGGCTGCCTGGGAGGTGGGCAGAGGGGCTCACTTTATCTCCACAGGATTAACATGCTGAACCATAACATCAAACGTCATTTTTGTAGCTGGTGTCACTGCTCCTGATCTGCAAACTGAGCAGGTTGTTCCTGGCAGGCACAAGTGTCCCAGTCCCTCCTGCCAGGGATGCACAACAGAAAACCTGAGATCAGGATTTAAGCTGATGTGAAAGCACAGCAGGGGAGGGGGGAGAACATCAGACAAGGTGAAGGAGTAGGAGAAAAGCCTAGATAAGAGTGGTGAGGTCACTAGAGCTTGGATGCCAGTTACCCTATGACTTCGAAGCATCTTGGACTGGAGTCCCCACCACCTTGGCTGTCCCCAGCAGGCCAGCTCAGCACTGCTGCTGCTGCACACCCACACCCAACCAGCCCAGCACAGAACAGACACTTCTATCTACAGCAGGGTGAGCAGCTGTGCTGCTTGGCTGGAAAGAACAGTAGAAAGAAAACCCACAAGCAAAGTCCATAGGAAGGAGTGACCCACTTCAACCCAAAACAAAACAAGAATGATTTATGGGATATTGAATATCATTGGATTCGTAAATAGGATTAGTGAGATGGTCACATTTACCAGGTGAACTTTAATCAGGACACCTGTGCCTAACTAACAAGCACCTTGCCTCCAAAAGCTACAAGCAATACAGACTGAAGCCTCAGGCTAGAGAAAACATACATATTACCACAGAAAATATTGTGCACTTGCTGGGAGAGAGGAGAGAGCTTTTCTACAGCCAGCTCAAGCCTCCACCCTGCCCACCAGAGTCTTCCCACAGCCAAGCACCCCAGACCTCATATCTGAGGTGATGTGAAGGCAAGACAGCTCAGAAGTAGGAGATACTGGTGTAAAAACCAGCCAACCCACGACTACCAGAAGCACTCTGCTGGTTTCTGGGCCACCACAACTGTTCCAGCAATTCCTCAGCCAGAGGAGAGGGACTCGGGTCTGGCTGCAGCCCAGAACACCCCAGTTACCACCATCACCCCTGAGGAGCCACACACTGCTGCCTCCCTGGTCATACTAACATACCCCAGGGCCTGCCACAATTTAGCTGTTTATATTCATAGCCTGAGCAAAGCTGGAAGTTCCCTTTCCATTCTGATCATGTTTTAAAAATGGCACCATGCCACTGTAGTGCCACCGGCACTCTAACACCTCACACTTCAGCTCTTTGGCAGCAGACATACTGCAAGGCTTCTCCAGCTGAAAGACCAACAGGAGCCACATCCCTTCCAGGCAACAGCTAAACACCCAAAGTGTTAGGTCAGCAAAACTGAACACAATATACCAGAAAAACAGATAAATCTCCCTCTCTTGGCAGTGCTGGGAGCAGAGTGAAGAGTTTAGTCAAGCCCCAGCCCCCCAAGGAAGCAGATACCAATGCAAATGTTCCCTTGATCCTTCCCATTGCCCATCTCACTGGGCCTGGGGCTCCCAGAGAGACCAGGGGAAAAACACCTCAAAATGGGAACAGACACAGCTAAAAACCTCAACACTTTCTCAAGAGACATTCAGCTGAGCTAGACCAAAGGTCTGGAACTACCTCTAGTATCTAGAGTGTTGCTCCCAAGCACCTTCACAGGACATTCCCCAGAGTTCTCTCCCCGGAGCCTGACCCACAGGCTCCATCTCAGGCCCAACCAAGCAAAGGGATGTTCAGACACTCACATGGTGAAATCCAACAGCTCCTAAGGCAGCTTCCTCACTAGCTGTAGGGAGCAGGAGCAGGAGCAGGAGCAGGAGCAGGAGCAGGAGCAGGAGCAGGAGCAGGAGCAGGCAACACCACAGACTGGCACAGGCATGTGCCCTCACCTGGGCTTAAATTCAACTCGTTAGCCAAGGCCCAGGAGAAATCAATTACCCACTAATTGGCCAGGCCCCCAGGTTTCTCAAAGTCTGACCCTGGCATGGATCTCAAGAAGACAAGACTGCAAAATTACCCACCCTGCCTGCTAATGGATGATGATAATAAGAGCTCAGAATCAGGAAGGATTTTTTATTTCTTTGCTACTTGGTACTACTAAGGACAAAGACCAAGGGGGCCTCTTGCTCAGAGGCTTCACTCTAACCCTTCTGTGAAAACTTTCTGCAGTTTGAGGTCAGAGATCCTGCAGTTTTCCCTTCTTGGATAAAACACCTGCACATCTTTGGGCAGGTGTGGAGCCTGAGCTGTTGCTCACAAGCTCTGCCACCAGCAGCTATTCCAGCATCCCTGCTGAATTTTAAAGCACACCTATTGCTAGGTGCACCACTTGCTAGCCTGGTAAAGCTCAGGTTGTGGAAAGGAACGACAAGGAAGGGTTTATTTTTTATGTTGAATATCACAGAATGGATTTGCAGCCTTGAGTTTCCCTGTTGGAGACCCACGAGGCTCAGTGTGGCAGTGGTTGGAGACATCACCCACTGCATAGGTGTTAACAAGCCAGGCTCTGAGAAGCTCAGCCTGAGAGGTCCCCATGTGAGGAGTAACCCATGGTACTAAATGGAAAGGGTTTGCTCTGAAATGTCTGATTCTGTGGGTGGTTTTGGTTTTCTGTTTGTTTAGTTTAATTCTAGGATATTCCTGGAAAGTTCTGTAGAAAGACAAGGCTTTTTTGTTATATCTTCAGCTATTTCTGGTTTCCAAAAATTAAAAAGTTTTCAGATTGGAAGAGTTTAGAGCTTGAAAGAGAAAGGAGCTGCCATGCAGGCACCAGGCTCAAAGGCCATTGGGAAGTGTACTCATGAGGGCAACCTTTCTGAAAGGCCATCAATGCCTACAGTGGAAGAAAACATCTCCATGAGGAGTCATGGGCCCTGTAAAGTGTGACAGAATGATGATAGGGTGGGCAGCATCACCCACAGGGTCACCCTAGGGCAAAAATGTCAACCCACTTGCTGGGAGGCCAGAGGAGGTGTTTTATGAGGGTGACATGGGTGGTGGTTGTCAAACTGGAAGGATGGATCAGGCAGAAGAGAGTGTCAGGGTGGGTGGGTGAGTGGCTGTTATACACACATAGGTTAAGAAGTTGAATGACATCTTTTGTTATCTCAAAAAACACAAAGAGTTTTAAATTTGGTTACAAATAACCCTGAAATAAGAGGCTGTTGAAGAAAACTAGTCTTCAGGACAAGTACAGGAGCAAAGCCATTGACATTTTTTTTTTTTTCCAAAACTGGTCAAAAGCTGTTTGGTTTGGCAGGAGTAAAGGCAAGTGTGAGTTCTCCACACACATTAAGAGAGTGAACTGAATGTGGTCATTAGTTCCTGTTTCTCCTGAAGAACAAGTGTACATGGAATAAGATGTGACAATAGTCGTGGGGCCTCTGGACTTTCCACTGCTGAAGTCTCCACTCAGATGATCTGATTTGGAATTTTAAAAATTAGAGAGAAATTCAGAAATGTCAAATTTTGCTTGGAAAAGATTTGCTGGGGTTTTTCTTCAAAGTTGCCAGGTGAGGAGCTGGCAGTTCACTGTCTACCAGGTGGGGAGCCAGGCAGTTTGCCCACCACGGGCAGTTGGTAGGCTGGCAGGGCACCAGGCATGTTGGCTGCCAGCAGCTGGTGTCCATCAGGAGTTTGACAGAATTGACACATTCCCACTGCAAAGCCAGTTCCTCAGTAATCAGGAAAATCCTCTGAAGGAGAAGTGCTGTGCTGGAAACCTTCAGCCTGCTGCAACACGTCACCTCTGTACCATGTGGACCCACGCGTCGCCACCTCTTTGTTGTGTGTTCACAGAACAAGACCAGAGCCTTGGCCACAAAAAAATGTAAATAAATTAAATGACTGTGTTTAAGTGGAATAACATCTGCACTGAATTTACTCTGAGCAAACTGGTGGGGGGAAAAAAAATGTACAGGCATGACAGGGTGTAGGGTGTCATCACGTGCTTTAGAAACAGAGCAAGGACAGGCAGGGTTTGAGGGAGCAAAGGAAGAGAAAAGGGCACCTGAAGCAGATGATTTTTCTTCATGCAGCCTCCAAGGTGTTGTTCCCCCCAGCCTGGGGTAGCTCTGGCTCCTCTGGATGTCTCCTGGTATGCTCCAGGTTGTGGTATCCACAGGCTTTGCAAGGGAGCAGATTTCTAGTAACCCTGCCCCTCACCTGCGGAGAGCAAACACCACCACTGCTGCTCTCAGGAGCTAACCTAGAGCCTGCCCCACTCTCTTTAAGAGGATTTTAATATCATTTATTTTTGAGAAAGTAAATAAGAATCAGGATTCTGATCCCACCACTTCTAGCCTCTTTTAGCCTCAAAACTCCCACACCCCAGATGTGTTCGAATCCTTCCCATACATTTTCTATGTTCATCTCTTTAAAGGTAGTTCAAAATTACAAAATGAGACAATGTCTTTATGCTAGTTTTTTAATGTTGCACATACTGCATTTTATAACATTAGAAGAAACAAAACCCCAAAATAAACCTTAAAGACAGAAAATAAATATTTTTTTAATGAATATATGCAGAAAGAGTGCAAAAAATTGCATCTGTAAAACATTTAAATGCTGAATCATACAACCAAAAATTTACAAAAGCACTTATTTCTTTATACATGTCAGCTTTCCTCTTATAAACACAAAAATATTTTAACGAATCTTACAAAGATCAAACCCTTTTGCCCTTCACCAGGAGAAAAGTGGTGAAGAAAGTGTATTACCTGGAGGAAAAGAAAAAAAACCCAGATAAAATGTAAGCTTAAACAGGTACCAGGGAAACAACATCTAGATGCTGAGGAGGAATTCACCCCTGCACGGAGGAGATGAGCCCCATGAGGGGCTGATCCTGTGGAGAGGAACGTGATTCCTCCTGCCAGGACAAAGCTGCTCCTGGCTGTGCTGCTCACCCCAGGCAGCAATGAAGCATCCTCTCTCCTGCTCCTCCCAAAGCAAGGCTTTATTCCAAATAAATGCATCCAAAAGCAGCATCTGTCCAGCCAGGAGAGCTTAAGCTGAGAAGAGGTGGGAGCGCTGTGAAGAGCCTGGCTAAACCCAGTGCCTCCATCTGCAACGTGTGGAGCCAAGCCCCCCCTCCGAGGGGGCAGGACAGGGGTCCACAACTGCTGCTGGGTGGCACCAGTGCTCAGAAACGCACCGTGGTGCCAAATTTGGACACTTTGAGTCACACGTATTTAAAGTACACACTTCTTTCAGAAATAAGGAATGCTGGGGCAGTTAAGGAGTTCTCACAAGGTGGCCTGTGATGGTAATGTCAGGGTGTATGTAAGAGTTCTGCTTTTCTTCACTCAACACTTGCTCGTTGGGCAAAGCAAATGCTTAGACCAGCTGAGCTCTGAATAACTCACCTGCACTGAGGTTCCTGTGAAAGGGAAAGGCCAGTAGCAGAGACTGGAAAATGAAAGGAAGGGAGATTTGCTGTGGAATCTGGGGAGTTTGGGGAGTGGGCTGGGCTGGCTGGAGACAGTGACCTTGACAAAACTCTGGGATATGCACACGCATGAGGAGATGGCTGCAGTGCAGCACCAGCCCAGCACTACAGGTGCTCAACAGCTGGTGACACCCATCAAGCCACCTGGAGGAGTCCCTTGTGCACCACACCCACTGCACAGGCCCCAGAAAGCCATAAAAGCTCAGGCACCTTCCCCAAATTTAAGCAACTCACTGCACATGTGCTGCAGCAACACATTCAACCTGTCTGGGATCTCCCAGCATGTGGCCACCAGAAGCTGCTGCTTCTGTCTGGACATCCAAAAGGCACAAGCAAATGACTGAAGACCTTAATTTTCAGCCAAGGAAAGAGAAAGCTTCATGGGCAGAAGAGGAAAGAGTGAGATTGTGTCCTCTGGAAAGCTGGTGGACCTTGCCAACCAGCACCATCTTGTATAGCCCAAATTGTGATGGTCAGTTAAATTAATTGTTAGGAAACTACCTTTTCTAACAACAGAAGTTTGCTCGACTCAAAGAACTAACTTGAGAGATCACAACAAAACCTCTGATATAATTTTTAAAAAGCAATAAACATTTTCTGTGGACTGCACCAAATTATAGGAATTTACTTTGCCAGGAACACAGGGAGCCTTCTCCACAGGGAGCAGAAAAGGACAGACTTCCAGTACAAATGCAACTAAAATAAATTTATCATATGATAAAAGGCAATGGTACTTCAAAATTAATATGATTACTAATTATAAATTATGTATTAATTGTATAAATTATAAAACCACATTGGTTCTGAGTCACTTGAGTGCAGTGACACAAAACAGACCTCTGGGCTTCCTGCTCAGCAGAACCATTCAGCTCTCCCTTCATCACTAACTAGAAGACAAATAAAAATTAGACTGAAGTTTTCCAGAATCTTAGCAGTAAGTTCACCTTCCAGCAGACCACAAAAGAATCAACCCTCACTATTCTAGGAGAGGTAAATTTTCCCATCTTTATTGCCAGCCACACAAATTAGGGTCTGATCCTACACACTCAGGTGTGAGAGATGTCTTACAACTGCTTTGTAACTGGCATTGTTCAATTGTTTTATTTTTTAAATTATCTTAGTATCTACCATAAAAAGCCTCCAGGGGGCTTGAATCCCTAAAATATGAAGCCATAGAAGAGAAGCTTTTTTGATTTATATAATAAAAACATGTTTCTAGGATGGTTTTTTTTTTCCCCAGCACATTTCCAAAACAATCTGCTCAGCAACAGAAGCATCTCTCCTGTGAAGCTCAAAAGCTGGAGGGCTCCTTTACCTACGAGCTCCAACAAAGCAGCCCTTATTCAGGTCTTTCAGGACAACTTCTTCAGCCTGAATGAGGGTTTTCTAAACAAGCCAAGTTTGGGATTTCTATCTTTAGTCATTTATCTCAGCATCAAATTTCTTATTAAAACCTGTGAGAAAATTGTTGGAAGGTTTTTATCCTCATACAAAGAAATCTACTAATTTCACTCAAAGAATCTTTGGCCTGAGATAGAGGATGAAAAAATACAATCTTAAAAGGAATTTGAGAAAGATGAGAGTGATGAGAAGGGGATTACAGTGCAAAATAGGTATCAAATTTTTAAAGCAGCAGGCACTACAACACAGCCACCCACTGTGGTACCAGAGAACGGAGCAGCCAGGAGGTGATTGCACTGTCCCATCGTGGAAATGCAGTTGATTTCTGTCCACTTGGGTATCTTCAAGCAAATAGGAAGGTAAGATCCAGTCTCTCTTTGTTCATTCAAGTAAAAGTTTTGTACATTTTATACTTATCTTTGGACTTTATGCAATGTTACTGGACAGACAACAGTAAATAGCATTTAGCATCATTAAAGTGCTGTAGAAACATTAATTACTGTTACTCCTCACGCCCTCCTTTGGGGCAAGTAACCCCATCAATAAATCATCAACCACTGAACAGCAGCACTGACCATCTCCCATAGTTCTAGAATAAATACTGCAGGGAATTGCTTACGCTACAGCATGACAAGTATTTCCCTTTTATGAACAGGTGGTTTTGGAAGCAGGTATCACCATCCTCATTTTAACACAAGGACAGGAGATGCTGAGTTGGATTCCCAGCTGGTTTTGATGCAGCTCCAGTGACTGCTGAGAAATTAGAATGAGATATGTGGCCATGGAGATGTGTGGCCAACTGCAGTAACAATCCAGATTTCCAGCACTGGTCTCTAATTTTAGGATCTGACCTTTAAACACCTAGAGCTCAATTTTCAGGAGGGACGAATGGTCTTGGTTCAGGGAAAATACTGTAGTTGCCACTTCTGTTCTCCAAGGGAGACAGACATCTGTGGACATTACCAATGTAATGTATCCAGCCCAAAAACCCCAAAGTATCTCTCAGTGGTTAAAGGCCCCAGGGCCAATTGTTGATGGAGCCAGGGTGGGTGGTGTGCTATAGACCCTGCCCTGCCACAGCCCTGAGCTCTCCCCTGCGTGCTACCCACCCACCAGTCACCACCAGCATGGGAAAGAAGAGAGATGCTAAGAGGGGTGAAGCCTGGTACTAACATGAACCACTTCACACAGATGGAGTTCAAGAGGGTGGATTTACAGATACATTGATTTAGAAGAGTCACAAGTAGTTGGACTTCTGGTTTTGTTTCTTTCTCCCTAATCTCTGTTAGCATTTGTCACGTTTGCAATAAATCTCTTATAAAGTGACTTTAGTTTTTCTTATGAAGTTAGAAAGCAAAACAAAACCAAAAACCAACACTATAAAAATGTTCTCACTAAAATGGTTCTCTGGAAACTGTGAGCATGACCAGTTGGTGCAGAATAGCTGCCTTCTGGAAAGCAAGGCAACAGGGCCCTTGTCCTCCCAGCACTTCAGCACAGGTACAGCTCTACTCCACAGTTAGTGTGTCCTCAGGAGTTGGCCAGGTCAGGGTCTACTTAATGCACATGCTCAAGTAGCCCCATGTAATGAAAAGCCAGGATATATGGTGCACTAGACAGCACCTTGTAAAGAAAATAATCTTCGTAATGTTTCTATTTTAAGCTCTCAAGTATTTCTAGAGCTTCTTTCTTGGTCAGTTTGTTGCATCTACATGGCCAAAGGAAGGTGTGCCTGTAGCTCATGCTCTCCTTTCCCAGCTTTTATGTAATGACCCCCAACCACTGTTACCAATCTGCACCCAGGCTCCTCAGAGGCCTGGGCAAGCACCCTGGTTGTCAGGTTGTGCTAACACCTGCATACTGAATTACCACCACTTTTGGTACTCCCACCAGACACCTAAACTAGCACCATCAACAAAATGTGCCCAGGGATAGGGCACATCTTCCTTCTGCTCTGTGGGAAGCAGCCTTTAAAAGGAGTTACCCTGCACTCAAACTGAAGAGTTAAAAATAAACTGAGTAGTGCTGTTCTCCCAGATTTACAATTATGCACGTGTGCAATGTTTTTATAAAATATTATCCTTCAAATCACTTAAATTCCTGCTCCACAGAGAGATCTGCATTAACTTTAGACAACATTTAAAGAACCGAAAAAGGTTTCACTTGTATTAGAATACAAATGTTAACCTTGTGGCCATTGGTGTATTCTGACAAGACAACAAATACCTTCAGTTGCTTTTCTTTAACAGAGAACTTGGTAGTTTCATTAACGCAGCAGTATTAATGAAAAAAATATGAGACACCTTCACTCCATTAGATATTTTAGCCAAAAGAGGATAAGGGAAAGAGGGAGAGGCCACAGAAATAAACTGGGCTAGCAGAGGGTGCACTGGACATATAGGTAGGACCACAAAACATGAAAAACCCACAGATTTTAACATGCCAAGGATATTGGTACATTGCAGTGCTGGTTATGGTTAAAGAGACCATATAGCTCCTTTATCTTTGTCCTTGAGGCTTTGTTAAAGTAAGACTCTCAACTGCAAGTTCAGAAATAAAAAGGAAATGACAGTAGTGCCATAAAAACGTAGGTAGAAAAATAGTGCAAAGCCAAGGGCTGGACACTTTAATCTGTCACAAGTAACCCCAAGCATTACCGTTACCACTCTTAAAGAAAACACATACAGAAGACATCCTCTATTTATTTTAAGTGGCAGTTGCCTGCATTGCACTTGGTATTTAGAACATCCTGACTATCTTTCTGCTTCCCTTTGAAGCTGTGGATGGAGAATAAATAGAATAAAAAGGCTTTTCATGCTGGCGAGCACTGCCTGACCTCCAGTCACAACTGGTAGCAAAGTCAGACAGTATTTAGAACAGAAATCAATTAAAAAATAAATCAGACAATACCACTTAAGGCTTTTGTCCCTGCTAGTCTGCTCAACAGACTACTCTTCCTTAAAATAAGAGCATCTACCACCTCTGTTACAGTAACCAGAGAGCAAAGTTAAACAAAAAAGGTCACATTTATGGCTGCCAAGAAGGCAAAGTTCCTGAGGCTTGGCCAAACGCAACAGCAAAGACGCTCCTCGGGGTGTACAAGGGGAGGAGAGGGAGCCCAACACAGCCCAGGCTGAGCATCTCATTTAAACCTTGCAGCCCTTATCAAAAGGGGTTTGGAATTACCACGGGTTGTACAGTGCAAACTCGTATCACTTCCCACAGATATAAAATGAGTCCAGAAGAAAAGCCGCCACCGGCCGGGGTTGTGAGGAGCATCGGCCATTAAGGAAATAAACACCAGGGAGCAGAGCCTGGAGTAACTCCAGCTCTTCAGTGAGGTTTCAGTCAACTTAGACAGGTGTAATTGATACCAGGGTCTGAACCAGTTTGGTGCTGAGGCACCAAATTAAAATGAAGGGTTCACTGAACAACAGCCTTTCAGATTGAGGGTAACTAAAAATTATTGGTAAGGGAGTTTGTTAACCTTGAGCAGGACAGAAGAAATACCCCCCGATGGACAGAGCTGACATTTACACAGCATTTCTCAAGTATTCACTTCAGCGGGTCCCTAAGGTTAAATAAGGGTTTGGCTTAGCCTGGTCTGAGTCAGTCAACAGGGCTCTTGCTGCCACCCCGTGTAAACTGTTCAAAAAAATACACTGAGTGCCTAGAAAATAAACTGTGCATTAGGTACTTGGTCTATGATGTGCAGCCACTCTATATATGCTCAACCCAGATCCCAACACTGCACACAAAACAGGGGCTGTATCGTGGCCTTCCTTAAAACATGAGCTTTGTGGCAATTTACTATACCCATGGTTACTGACAAAAGGCATGCCCAATGGCAGGGAAATATGCATACTGCTAATATTTCAAAGTAGGTATGTCATGTTTGATCTGAAAAAAATAACAGCTTTCTCAAGGTAGTCCAGTCTACCTTGGAGAGCTCTGTCTTACAAATAATTTTGTTTGGTTTTTCTTCTGTAAATGAGATCAATAGTATAAATCATATCGATTTCAGTGATGAAAGAAATGCCATGGCAGCCAGTTGTCAGGAAACTGTCAAATAAGTTTTCTTGACAGTTGGTTACCTTTAACGAGACACAAGCTGGCAGAAGAACTTCATCAGGCTTCTCCCTCTGCCTCTTTTATAAAATACCCACAACTTTGAGAAATCTGAAGTGTCACCAAGAGCCAACAAAAAGCACGAGAGTAACGACTGGGTCTGCAATGGCAGAGTGATGCTGCAGGATCAAGTCATGTGCAGCTGGCGGAAGATGGTAAAGTTCTAGCAGTCTCCAGAGGTGGCTCATATTTAAGGGTATGAACTACTGAGTGGTGTCCTGTTTTCCTTTTATGAAACAACAGCTTAGATCACATTCACTGCACAATCATCCAGACTTTTCACCGGGACTGGTTAGTGACAGAGTAGCCTGTAAAGAATAGGCACTTATCCCAAGAATTGGCATAAAAGGGAGTATTATTTGGTAGGTATGGCACCAAAGTACAACCATTGTGCTTTCTCACATACATATGCTGTACAGATGGAGGCTCACACAGACACTGAGTTTTAGGTTGTTGGAGGGCTATGTTTTTTCTTTTTGCTTCGGCAGGATTTGCAAATGCAGCAGATGATGCACGGAGATGCCACAAGCAGCAAGGGAGAGGTCACCAGTGCTATGATACCTAGTCCAACAAGGATCCCCACAACCTGAAAGACACGGTGGGGAAAAAATATCTATTTAGCTAACATGAAAAATGAAACACACGTTTGCATGCATAAGCATAGCGTAGGTCACAAAAAATAGATGAAAACATGAGAATAATCATCTAGGACTTTCACTGAAGGGTAAAATCTCTTTGCTTCACACATATGAGAGAGCTCTGCTCAGCTAACTAGGACACACCTGCGTTCTGTTCCACATGACCGAAGCCCGCGAGTGGCCCAGCTTGTTCCTGCAAGGGCCTTTGTCGTAATGCCGTAAGAAGATATCGTTCTGGAAAACAAAACGAGGAGCTGTAAGAGCAGAACTGCAGGGAGAGGTTCAAGACTGGGCTGGAAATGCAATTTTCCTGGCACTGCTTTATAATTACCAACCGCCAGCAGACATGTGGCCTTCCAGTATCTTAAGGGGGCTACAAGAAAGCTGGGGAGGGACTTTTTAGGATGTCGGGTAGTGGTAGGACTAGGGGGAATGGATCCAAATTAGAGGTGGGTAGATTCAGATTAGATGTTAGGAAGAAGTTCTTCACCATGAGGGTGGGGAGACACTGGCACAGGTTGCCCAGAGAGGTGGTGGAAGCCACATCCCTGGAAATTTTGAAGGCCAGGCTGGATGGGGCTCTGAGTAACCTGATCTAGTGGGAGGTGTCCCTGCCCATGGCAGGGGGGTTGGAACGAGATGATCTTTAAGGTCCCTTCCAACCCTGACAATTCTATGATTCTATGTTCACCTGTCTTCTGAATAACTATCTAGAGAAACTTCTTATAGTCTCAAAAACCATGGTGTGTTTGGGACCTGAACTATTCTATAGTGTCTTTCCTCCCCCACTTTTAAAAAGCATAAGCACATTGATTGCACAAGCACCTAGACTGTAATTTGGTGATGATTAAGGAGCCTGTAAACAACAGGTATTTCTGGAAGCTAGCAATCTGAGGGATCATCTTCCTCAGGTACTTCTATCTTCTGTTCTCCTCCTGTCCCTACACTTTACAGTAATTTTCTTCCTAGGTTTAACAGGAAAATTTAAAAAGCAGGCAATCTCTGTTTTCTTCCTCTTTTCCCAGTAATACTTATTAAATAATCAAGTTTTTCTTCAGAATTGCCTAATGCCCTGCATTACCCTCCCCTGGCCAGCTGCACTGTAACCTGATGCTCCCTCCTCTTTCATTTTTCAGCCCTACTCTTGGCTCTGCAGGTATTACCTTCATCTACACCTGGAGCTCCTGTAACCCTGCACATGTAGAAAAACTATATTTGAATCACACAACTACAGTTTCTTTTCCCTTTCTCCTCTGAACTGATGAAAACTTGGTAAGGGCATGTCTGCAGAGTCTGTGAGAACCTGACAGTGCTCCAGTTCAGTGTGGTGTTAAGCAATCACCGTGTACTGCATGTACTCTGAGCCCTAAGACTCATGCTGGAAAAGCTCACTCACACACATGTAAATCAGACATAATGTTAAGCAAAACCTTTTTAGCGTGCTGAGAAAAGGAAGGATGAAGAATGAGGAAGTCTCATTGTTTGCTGGCTGTGGAATACAAAAAAGAAGAAAAGAAAAGCCATGCAGCATCTAACATTTTGTTTCAAGTGCTGGTAAGGTCCACTTCACACTCCCCAAGTTGATCCTGATGCCCATGCCAAGAAGGGAAGCTGCCTCATACACGAGCACATTATTTCCTGTACTCTTGAAGTCCATACAAGTTGAGACTAGTTGGTATTATTTGAAAAATAATTAGCAACCTGCACTTCCCAATTCATGCTCATAATCCAACATTTTTATCCTCAAGCCTACTAACCAATCACTCTCTTCAACAAACACAGCACTAGAGATGGACTAGTAAAGGAGACTTAGTCCATATGAGCAACACACTCATCTGTGAAACCACCCCCTTCACCCAGGACCACACCATTTTTTTGGACAGGCTGTGACCTTTGCAGTTGGAGCAGGAGGAAAACACTTCCTGGCTCTCAACCAAACTATTTTTACTGCACTGGGAGAGGGACTCTGAGAATGGTAGCGCTGGAATAGACCTCCAGAAAGCAACCAGTCTGTCCCATTTCCCTCACAGAACTAGCATGGGATCCACAGACACGGCTATAATCCTTTATAGAGAAAGAATGTTGGTATAAATAAAAGCACTGGATGAATGAGAAGAAATGGAGTTAGAAGCTGAATTGAGTCAAGACCTACACTAGGACAAGTTGGTAGAGAGCTTGTACAGGGTCTCAGACTAACCTCAACTCTGCTACCCTTTATCTAGCTGGTTTTAATGCAGCACTTACATCCAAGTTCTGTAGACAGTACCAGCAAAACGTGTGCTTGCAGCTCTTGCACATCATCTGAGCACAGCCCTCGTTTCGCTCAATATAGATCCGACAAACTGGGCACTGCTTGATTGGTGCCTCTGTCTCCATTCCAGTAAGTGATCTAGAAGAGAGGGGAAATACTAAAGTGAAATGTGAATGTAATTACTGTTGATAATCAGCTTCCCTGCCTAATGCCTACCATGCTTATTTTAGAGAGCATCTAATGCTGTCTTAATATGTGAAGCTTGTTCTATTCAGTAAAATACACTGAAATACACTCACTACTAGATACGAGATCATGTAAAAGTGAAACTCCATTCCCTTGGTCTTTCATGCTACATAAAACCAGCACTCACTATACCCACAAATGTATCACCAATAGCATTAAAATTAACACTTTGTAAGACATTTTGCACCATTCATTTAATAGGACTGGATTATGCCACTTATAGGACTGTCCCTGCTTGAGAAAAGTAGCCTTAAACGCCACCAAAGCCAAAGATCAAAACTGGAGAAGAAAAATAAAGGCTCTTTGGTGACTCCTATTTGATGAAGCCTCTAGTAAGCAAAATGCTTAGATTTTAAGTCTTTCACTTCTTGAAAAAAATTATAGAAAACTTTGAACATGCATGACTAATCTTAATCTGATTCTGAAAACAAAGATGGATGGCCACAGATATATCATTTAAACAAAAGTGCTTTCATTCTGCAGATTAATGCCTTATGTAACCATATCTGTAAGTTGTTTGCACCTATGCAAAATGAGCATAAAACAGATTTCTCACACCCACTCTGTCTAGGAGTGAAGATTTGGCTATGCAGAGATCCTATAAATATTAAGCAGGGGTGAGGCCATCATAGTACAAGCAAAGTTTGGACCCTAAAATATTAGTGTATTGAAATTTTTGTATGGGCACAAGTCATAATTCTAGCAGGCAAACAAAGGCTTTAGGCAGATTCAAAGTCCTAGAGGGCTTCACCTCTCAGAAGTATCAGTGGCATCACATGTCTGATAAGTACCCAAATAATACTAAGTATTCACTGAATCACAGAATGACGGGGTTGGAAGGGACCTCTGGAGATCACGTAGTCCAATGCCCCTGGCAGAGCAGGTTCATCTAGAGCAGGCTGCCCAGAACAGCATCCAGGTGGGTTCTGAATGTCTCCAGAGACGGAGACTCCACAATTTCTCTGGGCAGCCTGTTCCAGGCTCTGCCACTCTCAAAATAAAGACGTCCCTCCTCATGTTTAGATGAAACTTCCTATGTTCAAGTTTGTGCCCATTACCTCTTGTCCTGTCACTGGGCACCACTGAAAAAAGACTGGCCTCATCCTGCTGACACCCACCCTTTAAGTATTTATAAGCATTGATAAGATTTCCCCTCAGTTTTCTCTTCTCTAGGCTAAAAAGCCCCAAATCCCTCGGCCTTTCTTCACAAGAGAGATGTATTGTAAAAAATCGAATTTAAACTGATACTTTAATATTTAGACGGGAATTATATTTAGGAACAGCAAGAGAGGTGAAAGTTGCACCAGGGGAGGTTTAGATTGGACATTAGGCAGAAGTTCTTTACTGAAAGAGTGGTCAGGCACTGGAACAGGCTGCCCAGGGAGGTGGTGGAGTCACCATCCCTGGAAGGGTTTAAAAAATGGGTAGATGTGGCACTTCGAGATATGGCCTAGGGATCAGAGAGATGTTGGAGAAAGGCTGGACTTGATGATCCTAGGGGTCCTTTCCAACCTAAGTGATTCTATTCTATGAAAAGGCTTAAGAGAGGCATCTGAGTTGTTCAAAGGAAGCTGTTCCACAAAACCAATATGAGGCACAGAGCTAACACTCTGGGCCAAAAAAGAACTGAGAGACCATGTTGCCTCTGTGGGTTCCCCTCTTACCCCTGCTCAGTCAGCACTGGAGTAGCTGGGTTTTCCTGGCAGAGGCGCTGGGGGTGCCATGTCTCCTTGCAAGAGGAGCAGAACGTCAGGCGGCAGGTCGGGCACTCCACCGGCACCGGCGCTCCCGGCTCCCTCGGTGCAATGTGGCACACGGTTTGGCAGTCAGCTGTGGGGCACCACGTCCTCTTAGGGTCCAAGTGGACTTCTGAAATGTAACAGAGAGAGAAATACAACTGTTTGTACAGTCCCCTTCTCATTCCTGTGACACGTGTCTAGGTACACAAGACCCAGTTCTGCTTGTCAGTGGGAAAGCTGAAGTGCTCTGCACCCATGCCTGTGGGCATTTGGGGCTGCTCCTCTTCTTGAGGCAGCTCTGCAGCTGTGCTCTGCTAAGGCAGCTGCACTGGAAGCATCACAAGAATGGCAATACTCAACACAGGACACACTATAGGGAAGTACAAAAGACGAACATAAGCCCTGCTTGCTGAGAAGTGTGTGCTTTGTGACATTGGGCCACTCCATGTCCTTCATGTGTGCAAGCCACACTCGTGAAATTGCAGAAGGACTGTCATTAAATTAATGTCAAGTCACTTTCCATGCATTATTTCCTCCCTTCTATCTACAAGCTCTAATTAATATTCACTTTATTATATGATTTGTCAGTTATCTGATTACAATAGTCAAGACAAGATTTGGGATGGAGACATTGATTTACAGACATCACTGTGTGGCAGAGAACGATTAATGTTGATTCTTCTTCTCACACCCCAATCTTATTTCAAGGAATTTGGGCTTGCAACAGAAACCCAGCTGGAGCACGTTCACTCTTCTTGGTACCCATCGTGTGTGTGCTTTTTACTGGCTCAGGTCCATGAGGTGCAGCCAAACACCCTCACCCTGCAGAGCTTCCTTAGAAGAAGGCTGTTGTGCCTGCAGGAGCTATCTCCCTCCCCTTCCCTGGGAGCTCTCTAGTACCACCACTGAAAACAAATAGATGGAGAGGATGTCTCAGAAACAGGTGGAAATCCCTGCCTGTGAGATGTCAAAAAACATTACAATGTTCTTTTGTACCTCCAGCAGGTAAGATATTGTCCCACTTGAAACAAAAAGCTGCACAAGGGCCCCCAGACATATGTTCTCTGGCAAATTTTGCCAAAACAGTTGAAGGCACTTCCTCCTATGCACACCCCCTGCCTGCACTGCTCCTCGGCAGGAGGTTGCTGGTAGCCCACAGTGAAGGGGGCTGGGGGATGGATACCGAGCAGATGCTCCAGTCAGCATGAGAAACAGTCATATCAGTTCAGTGTCCAGATACCCAGAAACCAGACACTGTAAAACTAGAAATGTGTTCAAAGCAGTAAAACTCTCACCATGAACACCTGATTGAGATACCTGCACGAACAGGTGTGGATAAGGACAGCCCACAAACCTCATAACCTTACATGTACAGGCTTTTTCCAGTATGATAAACCTGTCTGCTCACCTTGAAAACTTCCAGTTTGTTTAAACCACCCTTCCTTCCCATTTCTTCAGGACACTTACAGTGAGGAACCATGCAGGATGATCCTCCTCTCTGCTGGCTGCAGGACACACAGGTACACAGTGCTCTGACTTTAGGTAATTTTTAAGCCTGTGTCAGAGTCCTCTGACAGATGCAGAGAATTTCTACATCCATGACAAAGGCTGTCATCTATAACTTAGTGCCAGCAAAACACCTGTACCATCAACCTCCAGCCACTTCATTAATCTAGTTGCATTCTTTCCTCTTATTCTTTTACACTCACCTTCTTTGCCCCCCAAAACAAATGAACGTTTTGCTTCCTACTGAAGGAAAGCCAGAACAAAACAGTCTGCAGCTTCATTTGTGGGGAGAAGAGAGACACGGATGGGCAGCACAAGCCATTTTGCATTTTTATATACTTTTAAAAAGGAGTGTCCTGACTGAGAAATTATTTCTGTAGCTTTCCTCAGTGTCTCTTAAAAGAACCTCTGAGCTGGGTAAGACCATGGCCTAGTACTGGCTATTGCATTTGAGTCCTCACACAGCAGGTTCTGGATGCTTCGTGTTGATGAACAGCAGCTAAAATGAGCTGAAGTGCAGTTCCTGCAGATAGCTGCCTAACATACAAATTCTCCTATCCTGCTTTTGGATGAAGGACAGGATGTCTGGTTTTGACATCACTGGAGGAGGGGAGTCATGTTGCAAATCCTACTATTTTTGAACAAATTTGTTGCAGCAAGATGTAATGCATGAGATGAAACTCCTTCCTCTCCCACTTCCTCCATTTTACAAAGAGCCTACAGAGGGTGTTTTGCAATCCATGCTGTCTCATACTGTTTGGTTCACCATGGAGCACAAGTGAAACCAGAAAAAAATAGGAGCAACCAAAAAAAAAGGAAAGAAGCTGTCATATTGCTCTGACAAGCTGCTCCTTCTTTTGGTTAGGGCCATTTCACTCCCAAGACTTTCTCCTGCTTCTCCACAGCCAGTTCAGCCATGCTTGCCCTACTCTCAGGAGGAAAGCCTTCCCACACAGTGCCAGTACTGGGCAGGGATTTGGCCAGTTTACACAAAACAGCAAGCAGGTGAGATGTGGGAGACAGGCAGGGGAAATGCAGCACCCTGAAGAAAGGAGATTTCTGGCTCGTGAGAGGTACTTACTGAAAGGATGAGTCTATGCCTTTCATTGAATATTAGGAACACCTCCTTTTAAACTGGGTTACCTCTCAGTCAGGCTGATAAACTGGAGGTTCTCATCTTCTACCATTTGGCCTATTGGGCAACTGCCACAGAAATAGAAATATAATGCATGTGTCCCAACCACATCCTATTCCTCTATTTTGTTACTTCTGATGACCACATCAACCCCATCCTAAACAGACAGAGAAAAATTCCTATTTCTTCTATTAAAATATGCTGGATGGAAGCTCTGTGGCTAGGTCCTGACTGGATGCAGAGAAGTTACAGATACGTAGCTAAGCTCATTTTAAAGCCTGAAAACATCTGCATTCTAAGAACACAAAACTCACAAGAGAATAGCATATTTTCGGTGTATTCCTTATTAAACTAAGCAAGTATCTATAGATACAGAATTGTAGGCCAATTACTTCTCACTACTTTTTCATCCAATATTATTCATCCACTTTTAAAAACACAAGGAACTGGAGAGGAACTATATTTTATTAAAATAAAGCACAGATAAGACTATGGGGAAAATAGATTTTGGATTTTTAAGTCCTTCAGATCTTCAAAATTTTCCTCAATATTCATCTCACAATGGAAAATGTCTGGAAGCATGAGAAGCACTGGCTTTACCAACCACTTGAAGACTGGCAAGCAAAGACTACAGAGCAAGAACAAATACTTCAACTTACTCAAGAAGCTGGTTATTTCTTTCTTTCATTTCTAGTAAAGCAAAGGGAGTGCTGAAGCAAAGAGCCCATATCTCAGCAGACTAAAGCTGAAAGAAAGGCCTAAATATAGGAAGCTGAAGGGTTTGAATACGGAGCTTTGTTGATCAGAACAAAAGTCATGAAGGACACCCTAGTACCTGCTTATTTTAAGGGAGGAGGGGGCAGAGTTAGGCAGTAGCAGTCTGGGTTTTCCATAGTCTGACAAGGGCTACGTTGCACTATGGCTGACACAGACACAAGGCACACCACACATCTCAGTCCTAGGAGTCCCTGGGCAGATTCTGGGTCAGAATTCAGCCCCAGCAAGTGCCACCAGCAAGGTTTATTGGAAATTTCAGAAGAAAACTGTCAGGCTAGTGTTGGCACTGGTGAGATCAGGCAGGCTTTGTCAGATCTGAGAACAGAGCTTCAGGCCAGCATAAGCTAATAAGCCAAGTCCAACTGATGAGTCCAACAAGGTCGGTCTTGGGGGCAGCACTAAATCCAGGATAGGCAAAAGGTCTTGGTCGGGGTTGTGGTTAGTGCTGGTGTCCAGGTCAGAGCTTTAGTTAGCAGGAATCATTGTTCCCAGGCATCAGTGAGCTGGATTTATTGCTGGGCCAACAGGCAAGGCATAAAGGCCATGCTTAAGCCTGCTGCTTGCATGCCAGTTTTAGTCATCATAAAGGAGAAAGGACAGATCTCAGAAACATAATGAAGAGATGTAGCGGAGGCGGAGGAGGATTTGTCAGACTTAGGCAGGAAAGAAAAGGGAAGGAGGATTTAAAAAATAGACAAGTTTCAGGCTTCTCTGCGTGGGAGACAGTAAAAAAAAAAAAAGAGATGTAACAGGGAGATGGACAAAAGATCATGAGTTCAGCTTTGGCTAGTTATGGAGGAGGAGATACCAGGAAATCATTAGTTTCACAGTCTTCACTTAAAAAAGGGTTTTCCATAAACAGATTAATGTATTGCAAGAATGTTCCTCTTACTTAACCCTTTAACATGGTGACTTAGCAAGCTCTGATTTCCATTGTCTGGGGCTGTAGACAAGCCTCCACAAACTGGAGGGACTTCCTAAGGAATTAAGGATAAACAAAAAGAAGGTAAAAATAGGAGAGAGAAATAAAAAATGAAGGCAGAGTTGGGGATTTATTTTCTGTTTTGGCCTGACTGCCTGCAGATCACAGCTACAGCCTGCATCTGCCCATGAACCCTGGGGGTATATTTGGGTACACTCATTTTGCAGTTCTTCTACTTTGTGGTCATTCACCGTGACTCAAGTCTGATGAGATCCTGTAAAACCCCAGAGATTCTTCTATCTGAACATCTTTTCAAGTACTGTGCCTAACTTCTACAAACCTCTGCATTTTCATACACATTCCCAATCCATCTGCATCTAAGCATGCAGGCAAAGCAAGGACACAAATACAGTCTTTGAAGGACAGTTTGAAAACAGGCAGAGTCAGGGCAGATCAGTCCCAGACACACTTCCCTGCAAGCTACCATGGAGTGAGTTCTTTGAAACACGCTGCAACTTCCAGCAGAGACTTTCATGTTGGTGGCAGTTTTTAAAACCAGTGTGGGACCCCATCTTTCTGACTAGCAAGTTTCTCTTCACCCTTCAACCATCTCCTGAAGCAGAAGGCTGGCTTCTGGCACAGGAAAGCTTGGCCCCAGTAAGACCTTCAGTTTCAAACTTGTTTACTAATAGGCCTGAGTAATGAGGGATCCAATTGTCTCTCAGGACAAAAAAAATATATTAGATGAACACACACAAAGCTTTTACATAAGAAAAGCTCTCTTGCAGGGATGTTTGTAAAAGCCCCTATCACAGTGGAGGATCTGTCTGCCTTAGAAGTCCTGAAGATCCCTATGGATGTCTGAAAGGAATGTGTGCCCTGCATCAGCCTCTAGCACCTTGTCTAGTTACATCAGTACAACTACTACCTCAAGGACCCAGGAGGTGCATGCTGCAGGAAGAATGGTGGAGCCTCAGGCATGCAATCCAAGAGTGTTGCTCACAAGCTTGAAGAAGAGTATGGTATTTCAGTAAGACACCACTCTGCTGATTCTGCTCCACTGAAGTAATTTCAGATTTGCCTGTGGAGCACAGTCAGACCTAGTGATTGTTCTTAAACTGTTTCAAAACGAAGACACCTTCTCTGTCTCTTCCTTAACTCTCCCAACAGGCTTTGTCTTTGCAGCATGTAATACTGCTGCCTCCACTGACACTTTAAAAAGGAAGGTAATAGAAACCAAAGGGTTCACACCTCGTTCAAACTTCAGCCTCTTGTATAACTGGAACTGGTCAACAGGCACCAAACAGGCAATCTGAAATGAGAAACAAACACACAGAAAAAGTATTAGAAACACAGACTTGAAAAAATTAATAAGCACCCTGTTCTACATGCCATTTTTATTCATATTTTTCCATTTTTATATTTTTTGGGCTGAGACAGTTAATGCAAGTGCTGTTGGAATTTGCCTTAGACACACAGTAGCCCACTGGGAACTGGACTGAAGTTAACAAATTTAGTTGGCACAGACAAACTGGCTTTGCTGATACATTTTACACATGAACCATAATTAAACTAGCAGCCTAAAAGGCTAAATGCTCTAATCTCCAATTAACAGTCTACATAACAAAACCAAGTACCCTATTTAAAACTAATAAGCAAACCTGCATACAGGGTAGGAAAGGTTCAAAAGAAGCTTCACAGACACTTGAGGAACCACATGTTTGTTGGACCCAGAATCTGAGGTCATTCCCTTTATTTGATACATTCATAATATTGTACCAGCACTGAAATTGTCTTTCTCTTCACTGAAAATCAACCTAGACTAACACAAGACCTGATCATTTGAAGCACTCTCAGACAGTGTAGAACTGAAAGCTTCAAAGTGAAGGGCTCTCAACCCTCACTGCAGTCCTTTAGATTATTCTAAATGGCACATTGACCTAAACCAGTGTCATACAAAAAATAATCTAATTGATGTCAAGATTTAAGTGTTCACAGATGTTTAAAAGACTTACAGTGGAAGAAATCAAAGGATTTAATATCAAAATGGGAAACACCAACAGATCTTTCCAAAGCATATTCTTAGTCTAGTAAGTCAGCCCTGGGTCAAATTGCTGTCCTCAGTCAGTTTCTCAATTCAGGGTGTAAACTATTTTTAATAAGAAAGTATTTGCATGGCTGAACATTACTATGTTAATGTGACTGTAAGACACAGAGAACTTCCTAGGAAACTCTTCAGCTATTCATCAGAAGTCAGCTGAAACACTCTTGGTAAACAAGTAACTTAATCAAACAGGGAAAGAAGAGTGAAGCTAAACAGCTTCATCAAAGAATGAAGATCTATCAAACCTGCAAGACACATCATTGCAGTATTGTCCACAGGGCAGCTTCAAATCCAAATGGAGTTTGGAACACAAAAAGAGCAGTCTGCTTTTCTCTACCTGGGTGAGCACTGGCAACTACTTTAAATTTTCCTTCATTCTAACTAAATTAAAACAGTGAGTCCTCATGCTGCAAGAGCCACTGGAGTGAATTGTTTGGCTGTCTGGTGTCCTTCTGTGCTTGCTTTTGCTTTTAACAGTTTTTCAAGGGCAGTTCTGTTGAGCCCTGAATTTCCCATGTATTAAAAATCAGCCTTTTTAATTACAGTGTGAGCAGAGTTAGGAGTTTTATTGCAGCAGTCACTGCTGAAAGCTTCCCTTTCTCCTACTGAAAACCTGATCTTCCACAGGTTTCACCCAGGCCCACCCTTCTTCCTATGTGTCCTCTTGATAGCTCAGCTCCCCACTCCCTGCACACAGCTCCAGGTGTTGAACACACACAGCCTGTCACCTCTGCCATCAACTGGCTTTGAAAGACCAGCTCCTGATAGCACCCACATGGAGGCCAACCTGAGAGGTGCTGAGTTGAAGCCTCTCACAGATTTAGGATCTCTAGGCACGAGGAAAAGAATGCACAATCCTGCTGCTACCTGAATTTAGTGCCACATCAAAGCTGTATGTGTAAATCAAGTGAAAAAAAAACCCCAACCAAACATATCAGGTCTTCAAAAAACCAGCAAATCTCTTCCTCAGTGAACTTTTAATCTCATTTATGCTTAATTGAGAAGGACAGCTGTAAGCACGGTAAAGGGATTAGGTGTTTATCTCCTCCTACTTGGCATTAGAATCTAAATGTTCATATAACTTCTCCAGTCCCACCCAGGAGTCCATCCTGAACACCTCCTCTCCTGCCCAACCGTGCATGTCTCTGGGCTGGACAGGAGATGGAGATCTGGGGAAGAAGCAAACCAGCAATCAGGCAGATAGCAAAGGGCCAGAAGAGAAAGGCCATGAGCACACCAGAAAGCAGACCTTTCTTATTCTAGACTATGAAATTATTCAATGTAGCAAGAAATGCTACAGGACAAGGTTTTGGGCTTTTTTTTTTTTTCAATACTGGGTTAAGGTTACAATAAAAACCTATGAAGAAAATGAGAGGCCAGGACTGTCCTCTCCTGAAAAGATGTGGATTTGAGGCTTATCAGACTGTTGGGTGTTGAAATAAGTTTTCTAGTTTTCTATATGCTATAAGGAGTGTCTGCAGTTATACTCTTGTTAGAGAGCACAAGAACACATAAAAGCTCTCACCAAGAACAGCAGCTTTCACCTGAAGTAAAAACATCCATGGGAAAAAAGCACATTTTGAAGGCTCACTACCACAAATGGCTCCAGCTGAACCCTTGTCAGGTGTCCAAAAGGTCTGCCCAATGTGGAATGATAACCAAGGGTGCTGTTACTATGCAAGACAAAAATGCAAAGGAAGGAAAACAAAAGGGTTTGAAGTAATTGGGCTTGGTTTACACAGGGGCAGGCTGCTCCTTGTAACCTGGACAGTGCAGGAACCAGGAGCCAAGGAAGAGCAACTCCCCTGTTTTTAAACCCTGGCTACCACAGTGGAAAGGGGAAATCACTACTCCACCTATTCTCAGGCTTCCAAGGGAGATGCAAGGAGGCAATCAAGAAAACTGAGTGGATCTTGCTTCCTTTCACACCCACATGAATCAACCCTCGATAAAGCCGAGGGAGGGAGGGAAGTTCACCAGGACAAGTGCTTCTCCCTTTCCCACTTCAGCAGATCCACAGCAAGGGCAGCTCCTGCACTGGCAGCAGCAAGGGCTGCTTGCAGGGGGTTACATTGCCCACCTCTGTGAAAGCCCCACTCATAGAGGCACCATCTCATTTTGCAAGGAGTGAAAAATAATTTTAACTTGGGCCGTGGTTTGCTTCTGGAAGGGGCATGGGAGTTCAATCTCTTTCTTGGTGGAAATTACACCCACACCTTTCTTCCTCAGCTATCATGCTCATTAGAGTCATCATGAAATATTATATTATTCATTTTCTCCATTAAGGAGCTCTTCTCTTATTTAGTGACAAATGAAAACAAAATTATGACTCTCTCACTTGCTCCCCTTGAGTTTATTTAAAAATGAGTAAATAATAATAATAAATTAATTCTGACCTTGGAAAAGATAGGTCAGCCTGCAACATTTTCCCACCTTCCTCCTCATTTTAACACTTCAATCACACCTGGTAAAATGTAAACCAATTTTCAAATGAAAAATAAAAGCTGTCTTTTAAACTGATTCCCAATGGGATTTTTGTCCAGCTACATATGGAATATAACACAAATAAGAATTCTAAGATCTGAGTCATTGTCCCATTTCAGAATCACTTTACAAAGCTCTGACAACCCTCCGTGAGGGTTAGGGTGTAGATCATGGATTTACACAGATGTAGATCATATGCTGGTGTAGATGATGGATTTACACAGATGGAGGGACAATAAGAATCTGTGCTGAATGAAAAGGGATAATTCTCCTGGTAAACTTCAGAGGTAAAAAAGCAGCCTAAATCAGTCTCTCCTCTACTGCTTGCTGCATGGCTTCAATCCAAATCAGATTATGTATACATGGATCATTGGCTACAAGCTTCAGAACACTAGAGGAATCAGAAATAGCAAAGCACAATCCCCTAAGCATTATCCAAATGAGAACTGCATTAGAAATCCCTGTATGCAGTGGAGATACACCCTGATTCACAGCTTACACTGGTGACTGGATTTGCACCAAGTAAAACCATTTCAAACCATGATAAATGACCTCTTATTTAAATAAGGGATATTAACTGGTCCAATTAAATCAATAGAGCAAATCCTCAAGAGAGACAGGAATATTCTAGGCAGGGGAAGTCTGCACTGTTGAAGAGAACTGCATTAACATAAGATGTTCCTTTTACCTTCTGCTTCCAGGCAGGAATCCAAATCTTTATTTATTGTACTATTAAAGCTTGAAAGGACAAACATCTTGCTTAACGAGACTGCTTTTAAACTTTCCCTTTTTTTGTGTAACCACCTATTTGAAACAGAGTCTGTAGCCAAAACCATTGTATACCCACCATCAACACCCATTTATTCCTACTTAAAAACCAGCTATACTACAAGCAGCTGCTATCTTGATGTAACAGGTCAAGATATGACCTTGGTTTACACTTGATTTCAAGCACTGAAGTGGAACAATTCCTTCTGTTTGAATGCACTATTTTTCAAAACAACAAAAAAACCCCACCTGCTTGAGAATGTATCAATTTCAACTAGATTTTCATAAAGCTAAAAAAAACCCCACAAAAACACAAAACAAACCCAAACAGAGAGGCTTCAGAAAACATATTTTCAAAGTACTGAAAAGTGCAATTTGATAGTTCAAATGACATTTCAAGTTTTTTAAGAATAAAAACCTGAAACCTTTTCTTCTGTGCTCCAGAGTATCAGAAAGACCAAAAGTAAAGTCTTAACTCCCAACATTTCCTCTACTCTGAGTAAGCGGTTTACTGCCCAAACACTGATGAAATACTCAACTGTTTAGAGAGGCACATTCCTACTATTCACACCTGCTCATTTCTTTATGGGACATAGAAGAAGAAATTCTATTCCCTGTTTTGCTGTCCTGCACCTCCTGAAAGCAACACAAGCAGCACATCTCAAGAATCAAAGCAAGAGTGTGAAAAAGCTCTCATGGTTTAGTGGTCACGGTTGTTTTTGGGTTGACAGTTGGAATTTATGATCTTTGAGGTCTTTTCCAAACTTAATGATTCTGTGATTCTATAATTCAGTATCAAACTAGACAAACTGAAGAATTTTACAGAAAAGGTAATTTACTGAAAATTGTAAATTAATTCACAATGAAGACAAGTCACTGGAAAGCACTGAAGAAACATCACACACTTTGAATAAGAATCTTGAGAGACAGAAGGAGAGGACCTTTCATAGCTATTATGTGTTATAAATTGCTTATAAGCTTTGTTATTAATTGTTCAATTTCCTTATTGAAAAACCTCAATCCAAAATGCACTGAAGTCAATAAAAAAGCTTTCCTTCACTTTAAATTATGCCTGAGTTCATCTTATCTCCCTTGTGTAGAGCAAAAGGCATTTAGAAAGAAAAAATCCCCGTGTTAGTTAGCATAATTAAACACAATTTAGCCCAAAGTACAGGAACCAATTTAACACCATGCCCATGAGAAAGACAATTTGAATTGCTCTTTTCTCTCCAAACTAATGGTATCTGCTAAACATCAGTTACGGAAGAGTCTGAAATGGACATGCCATGAAAAATACACTTTTTCAAAACTCTTTTTCTTCTCTGTCTTAGAATCAAACACCAATTCCCCCCCCCACCACTGTACTGGCAACATGTCATTCCTCATGGCATTACCCTGGTGAGGAACCTTTTCCTGCCAGAAGCCAGAGACCAAACATCCTGACTCTCCAGAGGTGACAAAGCTCAGACTTTTACACCAGGAGTTTCAGAGCATATCACGAATCAACTAATTT
This sequence comes from Brachypteracias leptosomus, assembly GCA_013401335.1. Classification (NCBI taxonomy): domain Eukaryota; kingdom Metazoa; phylum Chordata; class Aves; order Coraciiformes; family Brachypteraciidae; genus Brachypteracias; species Brachypteracias leptosomus. Next base: position 184,390 of record VYZX01000786.1, read on the forward strand.
TAAACAGTACTTCCATGCTAAACAATAGCCTTATTTAAACACATTCTCTATCATCTGAATAAGATTCTGGTTTTTACATAATAGCTTTTAAATGCCACATTTTCTCATGGAACAGCCTTTGTAGACAAGGAAAAAGAATGCAGTGGTCATATGTAATCTGTAGTTTACATACTCTTTCAGATTAGTAATGGAGACAATCTATTCTTTCTATTGTTCCTGGGGTTTTGGGGTGTTTTATTCCTTAAAGAAATAGCCATTAGGTAAAATACATGAGCAATTCCTTTCACCCAAGGTTGGGAGCCTGTTTGCTTTTCAAGCTGAAGGTCTGTGTTTCAAGTGCATTGCCCAAAAGGAGCGTCAGAACATTCATTCATTCATCCACGGGACACTAATGCACATTTGAGCTGTTTAGTCATTTTGCCTTCAGCCCAAAAACCACCCAAGGATTAAGCTAATGGTCCATTAATACATGCCCTGAAGTGGCCTCCTGCTTTACTAAGTAGAAATATATCTCTATAATTCCTATAGCATCATAACCCTATTTTAAGAGAGCAGAATTCTTCCCACCATTTGTTAATTTTCTATATAAAACACATTTCAATAAAAACTAGATGCCTCCAATCTGGTGCAATGGGTGGGAGAGACATTGCTACGCCCTCTCAATACCTATCTAGAAGAAAGGAAGGGAAACAGCTGGCTATTTTCCACAGCTGGATTCAGCCAAAGAAAAGCTCCACCACATGCCTCCATGCCATAATAACTGCAGCTCCCAGGCCCTGATTCAGCCAAGCAAAGTGGTTCAAATGTATGCTGGGGGAGATCCTGCCTTTTTCTGGGAAAAAAAGCATTTTTGGTATTTGGAATTGCATTGCCACTGATTGCATTTGAATAGGATTATATACTTCTATCACAGTGATGTCATCTGTATACACAGGGCTCGAGTGAACCCAGAAGATAAGCTGCTTTTCTTCAGTTCAGGGATGGAGACCGGATTCTCCTTGATTTTGTCCCTGCAAACAAATGCAGAGAGAATGCACAAAACCAGCCAAAATCCCTTAGCCACCATGTTTTCCTGGTGGTTTTTCTTTCCCCCTGCTTGTGTTCTCAGGCCCAGCAGGGACCTACCTGGCTCACAAAGCAAGCAAGCAAGAATAGCTGCAGGGCAACATCAGATTTGCCGCAGTTTTCTGTGGCCTCCTAAATGCACAGAACAGCTGCCAGGGATGGGGTTCCAGCCACGCTGCCAGCAGCTCTCCCCATGTCATGGGTTTGGCACTAAGCCCGACTTGGAAACTTTACACCAGCCCTAAGCCAGGCAGGAGGCTGCTTGAGCACTGCTGGGAGGCCATCAGGCACCCTGGTAGGGGCCACCTACAGCCCCCTTGAACCCTGCTGTCCCAAGAGGTGCAAGAAGGTCCGAGAAGCATATTTTCCCTCCATTTTCCACCTCCAACTTTCAAACTGAACTTTCCAGTTACTCTGGGAGATGGTGCACACACCAGACGTGCAAACAGCTCTGCCTAAACCTCGTTTAGCTTCTGAGCTCTCAACCTCTCCTAGATCTGCCTTGGGAATGAAGACACTTCTTGTATCTCTTAAGACTTACTTCCACCCAGTGCTGTGCAGATACCTTTCTGGCTATGTAACTAGCTATACATGTTTATATTGGACTGCAAATTGGCTGTTGCAGCCCAATATCAACTTACAGGAAAAAATTCTGGCTTTGGCACACCATCAGTTTGAGCTCTTGCTTTTGATTTAAGAGAGGTGCAGGAATTTCAGTGTTTACAGGCAAATCAAATCTTATTTAACTGATGGTGCTAATGGATGCTCAGCAATTCTGGGATACAGGGTATTCTGTTCAGTCACCTGCACAGGTAATTCAGATGCCAAGTAAGCCCTTCCCCAAGGCACAGAGGGAGGGAAAAAGAAGCAAAACCCTTGAAAAACATCTGTTTGTTTCTAGTTCCTCTTGTCAGTCAGGCTTCTTGCCAGAAGCTCATTAAAGGTAATAAAAAGGGGAGAAAAAAGCATATGATCGTGTTTATTATGTTGATATAGAAGTTTGGGGACTTTCTGCTAAAAAATAAAAAAGAGAAAGAAAAAAGTGTTGGTACCTCTGCTTCTTGTAAGGTCCCATGGTTCAAGCACACCGTGTCTGGACACGTGATAGGAGAACCACAACCTTCTTGAATTGCCAGCTGCATATACTCTTTTAGGCACTAAAAACAAGTAAAGAAAAGAAAAAAAAAAAAGTTATAGCCCACATGTTGGTAACACACAGATGCTAGAGATGCTGCACAGCTACCACCTCCACTGCCTTAATTGGCTGTCCTGAAGCTCCAGCACACAGAAAACATCAATTATTCTAAGTGTGAATGCTACAAGTCATTACATTGGAAAGAATGCAACAAAACCCAATTAATTATGCATGACTTCATCTGCCGAGCATCGCGTTTACCCAAGGCAGACCTCGCAGTGCTAACAACCCCTGTGCTCTGCTAAACTGGGATTGGAGGGAGGACTGGGGGGCTGAGTATCTGTCATCCTAATTAAACTGGCTTTGCTCTTTTGTATTTCCTCCTGTGTTCCTTAATTCAGACTCTCAGCCAGCAGACTCCATTGTAGGAGACCTCGTTTACAAGAAAGAGACTACTGTTTCTCAGCTGCATAAAAGGGAAATGGGGTTTATAACATGGTTAGGAGGTTATAAAGTGCCCTAGAAGATGTGCAGCTATCAGTTCTCCTCCCTCACTGCCCCCATCCTCCCCCCCCATAGATCGGGTAAATTCCATGGTTTACCATGAGCCCTCAGTCTACTGAGCAGAAGTTCAAAGTCCAAAGCATGGAGGCTGCCTCATGAATGTTTTCAAATTGTTTCATCGCACAAAAATGGCAGGCCTCCTCCCTGCAAGGAAAGAAAGCCCTCTCTTCTTCCCACGTTTTATCTGGCATACCAGTTTCAAATACATTCAGCTTGTCTTTTTAACACATATTATAGAGTCTTCAATAAAATGGCATAAAATCGATGCAATGGACCAAAGAACAGTGCTGGAATTGTATCTCCAAAACTGCCCAGGTGAGTGAGTGAGCTCACTTCCAAATCAAACAAAACAACCATGTCTCCTAAAACAATGACAAAGCATATAGTAAATTGTAAATCCCTGATTTCTGGCAGGTTTTGGTATCAGCTTCCATAGTTTACTGTAAATGATAACCAACATATTTTACAAGCAGCAGGACTAATGCAGCTTTGCTCCCTACAGATTTCTATTTCATGCCCACATGGTGAACCTCTCCTCCTCCTCAGTACTGCTGCCTTCTTTGTTGCCCCATCCATTCTCAAGAAGTATGTCAAAGCAGAAGGCCTTTGAGACCTCTGTCTCTCTGCCAACTTTCAGAACAGGCCTCAATTTCAAAAGCTACTAGGTTGGATGGGGAAATCACAGCCTTTCAGAGGATTGGCTCTGGTGAAGCCCCAGGACTCTTCACAAACCATTTTCCCAGTATTTGTAGACATTTAACATTCAAGTCTGAGTCAGTTTGGTCTGTTCTGAGAAGGCCTGGCAATACTGTGCTTTGATTAAAGACATTTCCTCATTTGTATTTTTATTGGAAAACTGGTGCCCTCTTAAATGTCAGGATAATTAGGACTTTTACAAATGGAAACGAGGTTTCCTTATTATTCTGTCTGACTCTATGGAAACTTCCACATCCATATGCTTTGGTTAATTCTGATCAATTATATAGAGATATTAGTTCAAGCAAGTAGAATCAGCTTCACTTAGTGGCATTTTAAATGAGCTTACTTTTGATTTGTAAATATTTGAAGTGTATTCACTTAGGAGAACACTGGGGTATAACCTAGATGGTAAGCTTTAAATATCTACCTCATTAAGCACTAATGGATTCAGATCCAGCACACACCCCTGTAAGGAAGCAGTGGAGCAGACTGTAAGGAACTGATGGTGCAAGTAGTATGTGGGAGGTGAGGGAGATACAGGTGAAGAGCAAGAAAGAAATCCATCAGCAAGTGAAGGCAGTATTAGCTCCCCAGGAAATATCAGCCCAGGTTGAACCAGGAGCTGTTCTTTTCTTTTTCAAATATCGGCCTCAGTGCCCTGTCCAATCTCTTCTCCCTCCTCTCCCAAAGGCATCTGGGCACAGTGCTTGTCAAAAGTCCATTTAACCATCAGATCACATCACCCCACTAGCACACACAGCTCCTCCACAGAGCAGTAAGCAGAAATGGGTACATAACCTCTGCCTGGGAGCAGATACTCTTGAGACACCAGAGCAGCTGGGGCCCTGCCCACATCTGCCGCTACCAAGGTCTGGGCAATGGCAGCAGGTGACACAGGGAAAGCCAAAAAGCATCCACAGAGCCCAGGATGGCTCTCAGAGCCATTATTGATGCTGATGGAGACCATGGGTGACTTGGTCCTGCAGCCCCACATTCACTAAGCATCTGCTCTTGCCCACATGCTTCAGACCATATCACAGGAGAAATGGGGTATCAAGCGCTCGCTCCCTGCACAGATTTCCCCCCTGGTTTGTGCCTGTGCCCAGCCTCCACTGTGAACAATCAAACAGAAACTTCTGCCCTCCAAGTGCACGCTCTGCAGTGCCCTTCTTAGATACGTGGGTGATGCTCCAGCAGAGCCTCCTTACATCTCACTCCCTCTCCTCATGGGAGACCTGATTACTTTCTGGATCAAGTCTCAGGGCAGCATTTGGGGAAGGGGGGGAATGTTTCCCTCTCACCAAGGCATTTAGTTTCCCTTAATTCCTCAGCAAGCATGGGAGAGCAACCTTTTAGTTCCACTAAGATCCTGGCTTCTGTCTCCTCTGTGGTGCCGCCTGATACTTAGTAATTTGTTTTGACAGCATGGTACAGTGGATTTGTGTTCTGGGGGCAGCTCAGGTCAGCTGGTTATAGAGGGAGGACAAAGCCTGAGAAGTTACTGCAGGCCCAGCAGCAGCCCAGAGGCTTGTTCTTAATTTAGACTTCCAGGACAGAAGCTCAGAGCACTGACAATTATCCTTCCGTGCAAGGCATGAAGCTCTTAAGGAGCTTCGATCCACGGTATGGATTTTGCAATCAGTTTCAATATACAGTATCTAAATCACTAGAGGGACCAAGCCAGAGGAACAGAAGTTTCTGAAGAATGATAATACATTTGGCTTCTCCTTCTCTTCTAGCTCACTGCTTGGCTGTAGGTGAGGACAGGTGAGCAACCAGAGCCTTCTGTGATACTTTCAGAGGGTACTGTGCTTTCAGAGGGTGACCTGATTTTATAATAGGTCTGTGCAGTGCCATGGATCTTCAAACGTTTCATAGAAAATCCCCCTGTTAAAGAGTTTTTATAGGTATTAAATACTCTGTTTTGATTTTCTGCACTTGGAGAAGGTGCTGTAGGTGCAATTCAAGAAGTGGATGCAAGGACTTAGAGGTGCTGGGAAACCCGAAGGAAGCATTTAACGTTTATCACTGCAGATTAAGCTTTTTACCTAAGTCTGTATATGAATAAAGATGTGAACTTCTTGTTCCCTTTTTCACAAGTTAGCAGCAAAGAGACAGTGGAAATTCACTAAAATTTTTAAATCTGCCTTCTCTTTAACACCAAGACCATTTTTAGAGGGAGTTTACTATTATTTACAGCTCAGCTACTTATTTAGCTACTTACTTGAAAAGTGGCAAATAAAAGTATCTGAAAAGATGTACAAGCTGCAAATGTGATGAAAAGAGGATTCAATGTCTATGCAACGAATCATGACCAACTTTCTCAGCAGTGTGTCCTCCCACACTATGGAGAATACATTACACAGATATAAAATGGTAAGACTTCTTGTGCATTTTGTCTACAGAAATCAGCAATATTTCAGTTAGGAAAACCATACACACTATATATGCTACTTAATTGCTCTACCAAGTGATGGTAAGATCAAGATCCTCGGCCTTCTGTGCTATTAAGATCCTTGAAAGGATCTTAATCTTGACATCCAAGAAATCACCCCTGGGCTACATTCCCCCACCAATTTCCCACAGTGTGGTGACTTACAAGTATGGAGAGCAATCAGTCACTGGAGAGGCCACAGCACAGGACCTGTGGCTTACAGTGACAATCATACCATCATCTTACACTCCATGGCCACAGCAGGTCATCAGCAGTGACCTTCTTACCAGCACAATGAGGTTTCCACAAATGCATCACATAGGCAGGGCAGAATGGCTAGAATCATAGAATGGCTTGGGTAGGAAGTGACCTTTAAAGGTCATCTAAGTCCAACCCCCCTGCAGTGAGCAGGGACATCTGCATCTAGAGAAGGTTGCTCAAAGCCCTGAATATTTCAGCCTGGCCCTGAATATTTCCAGTGATGGGACTTCTACCACCTCCCCAGGCAGCCTGTGCCACTCTTTCACCACCCTCATTGTAAAGAATTTCTTCCTTCTCTCTGGTCTAAATCTCCCTCTTTTAGTTCAAAACCATCACTCTTTGGCTTAGCACAACAGGCCCTGCTAAAAAGATTGTCCATATCTTGCTGAGGCAATGGGCTAAAAATCTACTGAGGTCTTTGAGAACAGGTTCAAATCTGTTACATTCACCCCTCAAAGGAATGGTAGACATCAACACAAGGAATTTTAACTTCAGTACCTGCAAGTGAGCCCTAATCAGTTACATTCAGACTACTCAAATTTTCCCCACTGAGCAATTCTGTACATATCTGTGGTCTAGGATATATAACAAAATCCTGATGGCATCAAGCAAGAGGGATCAATTCAAATGTGATAATGGAATGTCATCAGTAAAACTCAGTGCACCTTACAGAAGGTTTTGGTGCTGCTCTAACATTCTGCTCCTGCTGGACTACTGTCAACTTCAGTGGAAAGTACTACGAGTAATTTTTTCTCTGCCTGAGAGTCATACTGTATGATACCTTTTTCATATAATTTGCTGTCTAAGCATTTTTGGGCAACACTTTTTTTTCCTCTTAAGCTGTTTTTGTCTTTCAGGCCATCACCTTTCTCTATTTAACAAAATAAGGTCAATATCTATTTACTCACTTCACAAAATACTACTTATTAATATCTAGTAAGTTAAGGCCTGTAAAGTACTTGGATCAAATTATCACACAACATACATGCATCTCTTTTTTATCTTGCAGGACTTGGAAGAAAGATTACAATTTAGGCAAATATTTACATATGCCCCAAGTACACATTCCTCTCCTGGAGCTAAGGATTCATTGAAAGTGTATGTTGTAGCAGAAGGGAAGAAAGCACTAACTAGGGTAATAGAGTATGATCTACATGAACCATGAAAATGCAAGAAATTATCAACTGCATGTTGACCAAACAAGATCTTTCCTATTGACATGCAACTTGTAGACAACTTCAATCTCATAAAAATTAAGATAACCTCAGGTTTCCATCTTAAAACCCACAAGACTAATTTAAAATGTTAAACCTCTCTTCCAGATTTGTCCTCAAAACTGTATGGGTTTGTTTTTTTTTTAATCTTAGTCTTTTTACAAAATCAAAATTTGGAGGGGAGAAAAGAAAAATTGTATAAGGAGAGAAAATAAAACTTTTCAGTTGTCATTCCAGAATGTCTTATGATTCAGAACAGATCAACAGAAAGGCATTCAGTTTTTGCTTCCATTCTAGGTGGTGTTTATGTACTTTTTACTCAATAAGACATAACTTTCATTTCTTTCTTATCACTTACAAATGTCACCTGTTCTTCAGTGCATACACAAGATAACTTAGTAGTGAAATAGTAGTTTTAAATGGAGTATGTAATATCACAGGTTTCGGTGAAACAGTTCATGGCAGAACTAAATTTAACCTGACCTGATCCACTCAGCATCTAATCATGTACTCACGTAAACATAAGCCCCCCCTAAGACAAAACTTGTAGAATTTATGACAGATCTATGTAATGTTTAGTAACACGTTCATCATTGTCATGATATCTGCATCTTCAGCCTCTTAAATGGGCCAGTTGTTTTCAATGTGTGGTAATGGAACTTCTGGAATCTCTCAAGTATTTTTCAACAGGTCTTAATGAATCAAGTCTATGGGTGATTAGCTTGGAGGCATTTGTATTTGACTTGGGAAAAAAAGTGAAGCTTTTCCAATTAAAGAAAATTTTTAATTTAAATTAGAAAGTGAAAAAAATGCTCCTTTAGCCTCAAAGTTTGACCTCATATGGTCAACTTGCGGCTCAGTAGGAGGGGAGGAAAAACGTCACTGACATTTTGTCATGACCAAGTGAAAATACCAAGCAAAAATGACAATGGGCCAGAACATGATGGACTCCTGCTCCTCCACAATATTCAAATATTAGCAGGTGTGAGAATTTCCTTTTTTATAACTTTAAAACAAAGTTATTCTGAAACATTTCAAATGTTCAGCTGGGAAAAAAGAATCCAAAATGTCGAAACTTGACAGCTTGCTACCTGTGGGTGGAAGCAGCAAACAACCTGAGGTGAGCTTTATATAAAGTAAGTGGGGCATTGCAGCACAAGGTCTATTTAGGAAGAGGAGAAGGTGGTGTTCTGGTGCAGGTGTGAGCACATGTAGAAGTCTCTCCTAGGATGGGGCAAAGAGGAGGAAGGGGAGGGGACCAGATCCCGTCTTGAAAATTAGCATAAAGAAGCAGAAGAGATACTGAAACCCAGTGTTGGTTGGGTGAAGGCAAATCCAAATTTTCCCTTACTCCTAAGTTTTACTAAGTAGTCTTTCACTGGAGCATTTGAGTACATTTGCTCTTTGTCATCTGCCTCCTCCCTGTCTTTGATCTACTTGGTCTCCTCTGCTCTCAGGCATTTCTGCCCATGCTTTTTGCTGATGACACTAATCCTTCACATCAGTTTGTCTCCAGTGCTCCCCTGCACAAGCCACCTGAGGCTTCGCTGCACTGAGGCTAAAATGTCAATATTTAGCCACTTGAAGGAGGCAGGGCAAGGTACAGCTGCTCTTAAAAAGATGAAGGAAAGCAGAGAAGCCTCATGGAGTGTCCTGATGGCAAAGTGCAATAGAGAAACTACTATTTCTGGAAGGGTTTCCCCTTCCCCTATAGCAAAAGCAGCTGGCAGCAGCATGTAAATCCCTCTCTTGGAAGCTGCAGCCCCCCAAAGCCCTGACTCACCAGACAGACAGCTGCCCAGGGCACCAGGCTCTCAACAGCAGCAAAAGAGCCTTTTTCACCCATGGCTAGCTCTGGCCTTGCTGTCACACACAGCTCCAGCAGAAAATCTTGTTCTCCTGCACTTCTTTGCATCATCTTCTATTTGTAGAATAGCCACAACAGCACAAGAGCTACCTGGGCTTCTATTCAACATTGCACACCAACTTCTCCTTTCAAGGTTGTGTGAAGACCGTGTTTAGTCCGTGTTGTGTGCACCAAAAAACAAACAGGTGGAGCATCAGGATATTTTGTTTTGCATGTTTTGTAACTCAGTTACCTCACACGCTTCTCAGAAGTACAAGACCCAACAAAGAGCTTGCTTGGAAAAAAGAAGAGTGAATCATGCTAGTTCTGCACAAACATGCACTGACAACACAGAAGCATGTGCATGGAATTACCTTCTATTTTCACAGTTTGTTACATGTCTTCTTAGGCATCTCAAACCCTCTTCTAGTAAATAACACACAAGATGGATATAAGCTGCTGCAATGCCATCTATTGCTCACCTGGCTCTCATCAGGACCCTGAAATGCTGAGGAGGAGGAGAAGAGGAAAGACAAAACCAGGCAGAATTGGTGTGTGGGGATGAAGCTGACCCTGGCTTTTGTAGTGACTCCTAAACCCACGTTTTCCATAACAGCCCTGCACTGGTTCCCTTCTGTCACCACTGCCACCAGGGCACTCTTACCACACCTGGTAAAACCTCGCCCAGATATAAGTGCACTAAAATACTCTATTTTGTAACACTGTGATGATGTAGCCACACACACTGCAGAATTATGTATGTATGTGAGCGATGTGACCACCACAGGGGCAAAACCCTGTGTAGTTGCACATGGGCACATCCAAGGAAGAAAAAGTTGCAAGGCAACAAGGTAAACACAAGGGACTGCAGATTGGAAGGACTTCCCACCAAATATACAAGAAGGATGACTGGCAAAACAAAACCCAAGATAAGCAGTGTCAGAAACAGATGAGATCTCCTCCCTCCTTAGGGAATGGAGCAAGAAGCATAAAACTGTTCAGCTTAGAAAATATATATATTGTATGAGTGTGCATCACAGCGTAGCACTCTGCAAAGGTTTTATTGGTATAGAAAATGATCTGAATAATATAAAGTGCAGTCCTCTAAAACTTGTGGAAATAAAATATATCTCACATCTCTACCCAACCCTCTTCAGAGATGAGTCTTTCATTCAAACTAATGTAGTCCAAACACAATGAAACCAAGCCATTGGGTTCACTATAGCTGTTTCCAGACTCTTGGGATGTGTAAATGTGTGCTTTATCTCACAGTTCAGTGGAGTCTTATCCCACGTGCAACAAATGTTGAGAAATAAAGGCTAATGCCTCTTCAGACCTGACTGGGCTACCAAGTAAGACAGCAGGCGTGTCTTCCAAGCCATCTCCTTTCTCTTTTCTGAACAGAAAGAGTAAAAATGTTTATAGCTGTTTGAAAAACTCCTATCTTACTAGCAATATTCCACCAAAATGCGAGCATACACCTTCTTAAACATAGTTTACTTTGGCTAGAATACAGCTTTTACGAGGTATAATGTTTATTACAAGAGTTTCTAAGCTGAAAAAATAGCTGTACACAATTCTAACTCACTTAAATTCCTTGGGTTTGCAGGCTATAAATGAAAAGATACAAACTTGCCCCTGCAGATGCCTAAATAGCAGCAATTTCCAATTATTTCCACAGCCAAAAACACTGTAGTGCAAAACCAATCATAGATGCAGAATCACCATTAAAGGTAGCAAAACAAAAAAGACCTTGTGTAATAGAACAAAAAATTAACAAACCAGTTTCACCTTCACAGATCAGAACCTATTATGTCCATGCCAAGCCTTTTCCTATTTCAAATTTGATACTACTCTTGGATCTATATAATTAATCTTAGTGATAGAAAATAAGAATAAGCTTTCCAAGCTGAAAGCAATGCTAGCTGGAAAACTGATATGGGCTCAACCCCATAGCTCACGCTTGACATTCTCACCCCAATACCTGTCCTAAGGGTAGTGTGAAGGTGGCTAGAAGCCCTGGCATGGGTGGGCACTGAGTATAAGTGAAGGCACTGCAGGCTGTCTCCTGAGCAATCCCCCATGCAAGTCCTGGCACCAAAGCACTTCATGGCAAGGTGCTGCTGCCACTGCCCAAAGATGCAACTCATACGGCCTCCCAGAAACTGCTCTGGGTTCAAGATAGAAAGCCATATAAGGCAGGTGAAAAGTTTCCAGAGTCCCGTTTGTTATAAGATGCAAGATCTCTGCTGCATCAGCCCAGACATGTCCATTGGGAGGGTGTTCAGACAGAGACAACCACAGCCAGACAAAGAGTAGACGTGGGGCATCAGCACCATCGAGACGTATTACGCCCACTGAAATAAATAGAGCATGTCTGAAGGTTCTCCCCGCTGCATTCGGCGCTCACTCGTGCCTGGCTCTTGCTTTAGACAAAGTCAGTGAAGTTTGTAGAGATGCCAAACAACTGTGACTGCACTCTCCACTTTGCTGTCACAGCACTGGAGAGCCAGGCTCAGAGTGGATGCTCCAGTTAAGGGGTGTATGTACGTGTGGGGTGGCAGCTGTGGCAGCAGCTGGTAGGTTATGATCACTTAAAGTTTTCATTACAAACTAAAATACTGAAATGTTTTGTGGAGGTCAGTATGGAAAAAAAACTCCATGAAGTTCAGGTTGAAAATACATATGAACTGATCTTATCCTCGTTTCTTGAAACACAGCTGGATTCTTACCCCATTTCAGCTACCCTGAATTCAGAGTAAGTGAAGATGCTCCCACTCAAGCTGGCTTCACAAATATCAGATTTCTTACATGGCTTCAAACAATCAAGGGCAAAACTTAAATGTACTTGCTTGATGCTTATCCACAATTTGTTGCTAAAAAAACTGAAGCCAAGTACATTTATTCGGAGTTAAAAAACTCCCAACATCCCCCCAGTGGCTGTTTCCAAAATCCATTAGTCAGGTACATCAAAGTCACTATTGCCAGAGAAAAGAGGTCCATTTTCCCATGCTGACAAAGAGACCAGAAGAGTACTCATATCTGTAGGGCTTTTATCAGCTCACTCAACCTCTGCCTTTATCACTTCCACCAGCCTTATTTGATCTGAATTTGCAGGACAGAAAGTCCTCACTGACAACTACAGGCAACGCATGACCTGGGCAATGTCTCTGCAGCACAGACTGCAGATGCAAAGGCTCAACAGGCCGAGGTTCAGTTTGGTTTTGGTTTTCTGATTGCCCTTAAAAATTGCCTACAAGACTTAAAAGATCTCTGAGTACTCAGAAAATGGCAATGGGGAAACAAAACCTCACAGTTATCCTATGATGTTCCAAGATTTTTCTTCAGGAAAAGTAAATACTGAGATTGCATACAGATTGTGTTTGTTCTCTGACAGTCTTTAAATGCATCCTTTTCTCATTTATTACTAGGATTTATTATTATTTGCTATAAGAACATCTGTTAGAGTTACAAATTATCAAAAGCAGAATGACAGAGAAATCTTTTAAATAAGGCAAGGCAGATGAGTACCCAGAAGCTCTTTAGGAAAACATCCTCCATCAGCATGGATAACACACACCTCTTGTACAGGACAAGCAACCCCATCTCCCAGGCTTGTCATCTCCCATTACCCTGCTCCTGTAACATAAAGGAGCTGTGAGATCTTACCGATGTACAAAAGATGCAGCTGCATTCCTGAAGAATGGTCATCTTATCCAGGGAATATTCACAGAGACATAGCTTGCAAGTGAGCAGGGGCTCCAGAGCTAACTCTCCAGCTTCTGACTCGTCAGCTGTCATGGTGTGAGGACAAGTCTTCCCAGCAGAGCCCATTCACTCATTAATGGTTCACTCGTCTGAAAAGAGAAATCAACAGCTGAAACATCCCACAAGCCATGTAGACACTTCTCATTGACCTTAGAATTAACAGCTCAGATCCATACAAGCACCTGCACACCCAAATGTACTACTTGGGCATCTTAGTGTCACTCTCACACACCATTACAAATTTAGGAAGAAAGTGTCTGAGAGCCCAACTCCCAAAAAGACCTGAACTGGGTTGGGTTCTCAGAGAACACAAAGCACTGCAAGAGTACAGTGTACAGTACAAGAGTACAAGAGCCCTCAGCAAAGTCCTAGGACCAGGGATCTGACTTTGGACAATTTTTTTTTTTTCATGAGTTTCAGAGTCATACCCTTCCCATCCCTATGGGATCCTTCATTGCACCCACACAGTCTCAATGGGTGTCTCCACTCCCACTTTCCATTCCAGCTGGTGGCTTGGGAGCTCTCCTGGGCAGTACAACGTGACAGCAAGCACAGATTCCACTTCCTAGGCAAGCACTTCAACCATTTAACCTGTAATGTAAGTGGTGGGTACCATGATCTCCACCTTCTCTGTAAGTTCTCACTGAGGTAGTGAGCTGGCAGGCCACTGCAAGAGGGGTGGTGAAGGCAACTAAACCCAGGAAAGGATTTCACATTGCATGTCCTACTTCATATGGGCATAGAGCTTAAATCCAAGCAATTAGAAGCATCTCATGTACAGTTCCTGCCTTGATGATGCCAAAGAGCTGCCTGCTGAGGTCTGTAGCTTTTGTGTATCCCACTCCTTGGCATCCAGCTCTTCTATCTTTTTTAGGCATCTAACTGAGGTTTGTGAACCACAAACTAAGTGCACTAGCACTTTTTACAGGGAGATGCTCAGAATAGTCACATTTCCACTACACATTATGTCACAGCACTGCTTGGGGAAGAAATTTCTGTCCTTTGAGAGGGAACAAATGGAAATATCATGCTCACATGTAATGTTTTCTGACCTAAGCATTTGAAAACATTGCATCGTAACCACAAAAAATTTCAGGACCCTCATTCTTACATAGTAACACTGAAAGAGACATTAAGCAGAATATCCTTGTGATTAAACTAAAACAATAGTAAACAAATTTGCAGATGTTTTTTACCTCAAGATAGACAGTGATGTTTGGTGCAGCATTTAAGGCACTGGAAAATCTATTCTCATCTCCAAGAAACTTGGCTTAGCTCCCATAGATCTGCTTCTGAATACACTTAGCTGATGGCAAGAAGACCTTCATGCACATTTCTTGCAAGCAGAGACGTGGTGGCTGGCCATGCACGGCTGCTTGCACCAGCACCAAGTAGGAGTGCAGCAATACTGGACCTAAAAAGCTGCACCACATATGGAGGCTGCATAAATTGGTTTCCAATACCTGCTGAATTCCTCCCCAGAGGAAGAAACAATGGTGCTCATGGAGCTCGAGGGGTCAGCACACACGAAACCTTGTCCCGCAGCTCCCACCTCAACCTAAGGCACAGCCAAGCTCTGTCCTCAGCCCTGCCCCGGGAGCCTCCTGCCCTTTGTTCTCATGGGTCTGCAGGAAGACACTTTTTCTTCATAAGCCATGAAACCACGACAAATCTGGGTGGGAGCACACTTACTCCTTTTAATTTTTGCACTTTGTAGTTTCCTAGTCTAGCCTGACGAGAGAATCCACCAGATGTGACCCTTGAGATGCCTTTCCTGTAAGTACCCAGTTTTAGAGACACAAGAGTCATACCCAAGATTCTGGCAACAAAGTTCCTGGCCATGAATCCAAAGCAAACTCTCTCTCTAATGGTTTGCTATCAACTAGTTCAAAACATATGCTGTGCCCATATTATTCCTGTCACAGTCCCCACCTGCTACCATGATGCCGCTCCCAATTTGCTCCATACACCTGCAGAGCTGGAGCTCCAGCATGGCCAGAAGCCTTGTAAGGAAGCCTCCCTCTGAGTCAGGGACTGCAATACTCTTCTGTAATTACTGCAACTGGGGTTGGGAGGGAACAGTGAGTCACTGGAAAGGCTACAGCAGATCAAGAACTACCTGTTATTTAAAACGAGGTGCTAGGTGTTATCTCAGCATTTAGGAGGACTGTAACACATTTACTCTGGTAGGCTTTTCAGCAGCAGCTGCATCTGTACAGGTAAGGTACTGACCCTCACACTGCAGGGATCTGATGTTTCTCCATGTACACGGTAAAATGCATCAATGTTAAGAGGAGAGGTGTACAAAGGAGCATGTAGGAATATCTCAGAATGTGGGAATGGGTATAAAATGGATACAGCTGTTTCCAAAGTCAGTGTTCTTTTTATAACCAAAAGGGTTATAGCCCTGCATGCTATAGAAAGCAGCAGTAGAAAGATTCAGGTATGACACTGAGGTTTAAGGCAAGGGGATAATTTTAGATGGCCTAAATCTGGCACTTGGTGTGATAATAGGAGTTTGCCACAGTGAAGGGTAGGATCCTGATGAGCTGCTCTGCCCTACTAGTGATCAGATGCCACAGTGTGATGGCTCTGAGAACTCATTACGATATCCTACCCTTGTCCTTTAAGACTGTCTGTGGGTTAAATTCAGCTTTGCTCCCTGCCCACCTCGCACCAGGATGCCAGAGTGGGGCTGGGTTCTCCCTAAAAAAAGCAGAGCACCCTGTGGAAAACTCCAGCAGACAACACTGAGCAAACCTGGTGGACCAGAGGATCCAGCTCACACACAGCCCAGGCTGGCTTATCTCACCTCAGCCTCACTAACCCTGGTGGAGTTCAGCAAATTGAACAGGATCAGAGCCATGGAGACAGCTGCACACCCTGCCTGCGCAGCCCCTGGAGCAGGCACCAGAGCTACCAAGCAGCAGCACTCACTCCATGCTCCCTAAGGGGCCTGCTGGTCCATAATTGGTCCCCCGGGTCAGGCTGGCGCAGTCAAAACCATCCTGTTAATATGTTAAAAGCTGCCTGTCAAAGACAGTGTGGATACATGGATGGCCCAGCCTGCTCCTTTTCCCAGAGCAACCCAACCAGCTGGTCTCTGCTTCTGCTCTCCAGAATTGTGGCTTCTGCTACTCCTGCAGGGGAAAGAGTTAATGGTTATGGAAAAGGGTAGTAGCCCTATCCACTGGCAACTGGGCTCTGAAGAGAAATCAGGCCTGCGGAGGAGGTTCATTCCCATGGTCAGATCAGATGGTGGAAACGATGGGGAGAGAAAGACACGCATCTTCCTCCTGCTCTCACCGTCCACTCCTCCTCCTATTCTTTCCCAGCATTTCAAGACACATTGTCATTCTCCAAGCTCTCAAACCATCTCCCCAACTTTGCTACCCTGGCAGAACTGATTTTCCATACACTGCAGAGAAGCTGTGAAGTTCCACTTCAGTTGCTCTGAAGTTTTATGGCTTTCACTTTACTAGGCTTAGTCCCACAGACTGTCATTAGTTAATTATACATCCATTAGGTCTTTTTACAGTGGCTTAAAATTCCTACTGTAATTACAAGTGAGTTGTCAACAGTTTAGGTAGAAAACAAAACACTTAGGATGTATGTGTTGTGCACTGAAGAATAATCTGGGGACAAAGAGGAAAAGACCATCCCATATTTGTTTATACGGATAAAAGTGACCTGAAATAAAATTAAATGGGAAGTCTCTGAAAAAAAACGGACCCTCATATAAATAAAATGCATTTCTAAGCACTAAGATCTCCCCTTTCACGCTCACAAACACCAATGACCCATTTAGGATAAAATCTCAAATAAAGCAAGAAATGTATCAGTTAAACCAGAAGACAGCACAACTCCTCACACAAACCTCCAGTGAACAAAGGCTCCATGAGATGTTGTGAAATAGAGATAAACGCATCTCAGGGACACTAACCCAGAGGAACATACTAAACTAAACTCTGCCCTAGGGTAAATTGGTAGCAAGGAAGTGTCAAACTGGCCCCAGCATGTACGAACACTCATGAACTGGAAAGGTCCAAGTGTTTTTATGTACTTCTATCAGCCACGTAGCTGCACACACAGATCACAGCCCTTTTACTCTGCACAGAATTTCCAGGAAATGAGGCACATTTCCTTGAATTGTACACTGTCCAGCTTATAAGGAAGAACAACTGCTGGGAAGACTCATCCTTCCCTGGCTTTGAGACTAACGGTGTTGATGCCATAACATAAGGCATGACCAGAAAGGCAGAATGAATGTGTGAGACCTGTACGGGGTCAGTCTAGAAGGGCATAAACTGCACAGTCACCAGGAGCAGTTTGCTGAGCACTCAGACCTGTCAACGTTTCCATTTCATTCATCGGCCTGTGATGGATTTTGCTTTCTCTCTGGGAGGTGACAAAGTTTTGTGCTTTCGCATAGCACTGAAATCTCTCAACACTATCCATAAGCAAGAAACCTTAGAGGTACTCAAAGCAGAAAGAGAAAGGGCTCAGGGGGGTGGGAAAGGTAAGTACCAGCAGAAACACCAACATGAAAGCAGTGGAGATTTTGAGTGAAATGAAAAACACAACGAAAGCACTGGAGGAAGGAGTACAGAACTTTGCCTCCAGGGCCTCCTGACAGCCCAGTGTCTGCTGTCTGGTTTTGAAAACAACTTCCTAACAGCAAATACCTGCTGTGCCTGCTTCTAGACACGTACCTGTTGCAAATCTTGGTATTACTCTCCTGAAGTGAAACTGCCAGAAGTGGGAGTGAGAGAGCAGCCCGGCGGGCGTCCGGCAGCCAGCCAAGGTCAAGCCACCACAGCTCCATCAAGGTGTTAAAAATTGATGCAACCTAGGGCTGAAACTTGCCCTGTGAGCACGCATTGTAAGGTAACATCCTCGTTACAGTCACACAAAGGCTCGCTTGAGTCTGCCCAGCTGCCTCAAACCAAGATTACCAGGCTCAGAGAACAAAAGTTACTCTGTGTACGTGATAGAGCAAACAAGCCAGGCAGCCTCCTGAGCTGCACCATGAAGGACATTGTCTGTGTGCCTGCAACCAAGTCACTGTGCTTAGCTAAAAAAAAATGTGTCTGAATGTGACTTTCACTACTCGGAAATATCACATAAAATCATGACAGCCTTCTGCACTGAAGCTGGGGGAGAATGAATGGATTATATTCAGCACCATAAGTCATCCTTTCATTCTTCACATGCTGCATCCAAAGGCAACAACTGAGTTCTTGGAGAAGCTACTCCTGGCCTTGTGTTTACAAACAATTCTGCTGAAGTTAGTAGAGCCATAGCTTGGAGCTGAATTCGGAATTTAAAGGAAGTCCAGAAATGTACCAACATGAGACACATTGCTCCAGGAAACCTTACTGGAATAAAAAGGGTCCTTTATGTGTTCTTCCCTGTGGGCTGGCATCAGCCTGAACCCATCCCGTGGGGCAGGGGGAGCCTTGACAGTCCCCTCTGCCCCAGTACCCCCATGCTTGTCATGAACCAACACCCTGGCATGGACCTGCATACACATGGTGCGATCCCAAAGAGGTTAGGGGTAGGTTTAAGGTCACACGTGGGTCTAACACATAACACAGCACTTCCCAATTTTACAAAAAACATTTTGATTCTACAATGAATTCACAGCATTTGTTTTAGGTTCTTATTTAGTGTGCCAGGTATTCACTGAGCTTTCTTAAGAAACATTTGCAAGCACTCTAATTGTTTCTCATGCCCTAGAGATTTTTTAAGTACTCCACCCATTACGAAATGACTTCAATGCCATATAAAAACCTGTTTTGGCATCGTTCAGCTCAGGACTCTGTTGTTTCCTGTAACTAAGGTCCCCTCCCCTTCAAAAATAAAATAGAAAAAGAAAACTACCTGAAAAATGCAAATGTTCAAAACCAATGCTAAAAATCAGCCCCTTGGAGAAAAAGAATAATTATTGAAAGATTTAGAAAACTTAACAGAGTGGTATTAAGGTAACAGGGTCAGATCATAGAAGAAATAAACTGAGCTATAAAATTAGGACATGTGAATACAGCTGTCAGAAACCCACAATTCCATCAACTCCAGCAAAACCCTATCATTACCAGTTGTGGTTACAAGCCCTTAGCTGTCCCAACTCTCTCAAGCCAATGTTCTTCAAAATCCACTTCTAAGGCAGCTTTTTTAAACTCAACAGCTCTGCATGAAGAACTACTCTGAATCAAGTGCACTGGTACTTCTGTGGTCTGACAGACTGACCACTAAACCACAATGCATTAATTTCTCCTTCTTTTGATAGGCACAGGGCTACCTGCCTAGTCCCCACAGCATCACTTATCAAGCAGGGATGCTGTAAAACATACGATTGCAACTCAGGGAAGCCTTCATCTTCCAGAAGGACATTTAATCATATGTTTTAAGCGCTCCTTCGTATTTTGCTTCATTGCAATGAGATTATTAACAAGTTAAACAGATACTTAGATTTTCTGAAATTGTGCTGTCAAAAAAAAAAGCAACCAGATCTGTGAATAGAAGGTCTGGTTTTAAATAAGTTTTTAATATATTCAGAATTACTGTATCACCTCTGTGCCTTAATACAGCAAGCACTTGATTACATGCAAATACAAGGAAAACCCATTTCTGTATTACCATAATGTGCTATCAAGCCAAAGAATTAGAGAGAATAAAAGTATTTCAATATCTGTTCTCTTTGAGCAGGGCTTAAGAAAAGTCAGATGTATAATATTTCATGACAGCTTTCTGCACTGTAAAATTTTTATTTTAAGAAAACTTGTTTAAAGAACAGGCAGCCTAAGTAAACATGCTGTCTGGTACATGAGAACACACCAAAGGCAATTTCTCTCACTTGTTTTCATTGGAATGCCTGGTAAAAAAAAAAAAAAAAAAAAAAAGAGCCCTTGAGCTGCTGTTCAAGAAGCACTGGCTGTATGAAGCATTTTCATACCATGCTAGCAACCGAAAAATAAATACATCAAATACTTTGAAAGGAATGTAGTGAGTGGGAAGCCTCTTGCACCAAAAAAGAAATGTAAGGGACAGTCTGCACTGATGAAGAATATCATCCAGCTTCCTGCCAGATATTTTTCTACCAGCACTTTAGGATGCCTCAAACACACATTGAGCAGCTTCCCAAATCTCGCATGAGTGCAATAATTTCAGATCATTCAATAAATGAAAACATCATTCGAGCACATGTAAATCAGGCTCCACAGGTCTTTGAGAGTACACTTGTCAGTAAGATCTCTGCTGTACTGTAACACTGTGAGGTATGAATAACTGAGAACATCAGTTCTTCACAGTAACTGCATCAATATGTCCTTGGGGAGTTCTTTTGGCAAGAAGACCATGAATATTAACTGAACATAACAAACCACTTTTTCTCCCCCCCCTAAACACACAATTCTTTGCAATTGTGGGAATCCCTTATGTTTTCCTGGCAATACTGCTTTAGAATAAGCAAGAGAAAAAAGTGGGCTTTTCTCCTTTCCATTCCTAACAAGCTGGGGAGTCTAAGGAAAGGGAATCTAAGAGCTAATGGTGCAATAAATGCTGCTATTCCCAGCTGCCAGGCAGCTAGGGGAAGCGCTTTCTGATCACTTCAAGATAAAAACGTAAAGACTGAAAAAAAAATAATGCAGCCTGTTAGTAAATTGAAATGTATTATCAAAACATGGTCTTCTCATCATCTTTTCAATACTGACAGGAGGCACACAATGGCAATAGTCATTGAATCTATGAGGATGGGAGAACGTCCTTCTGCATATCAAAGTTGAGGATACAGCTCTGCCAACACTGGAAAGCCAAAGCTCCCCACAACAGACCTACAGGACCTGAGTCCTGGGCAGGCCTGTGGGCATCAAGTTTGGGGTGACCCAGATATATAAATCTTACTATGCCTGAGCAGTGGGATGGTGCTGGCCAAAGGCAGCCAGCTCTGGTGATACCTCTGGTCCTGCAAGCAAAGACAGGATTCCCCTAAAGTTCTACTCTCACCCTGGCAGTCACAGAGCTAAAAACCAAGTTGATCAGTACAAAATGTAGTGAAACAGGTGAAGTGCAGCCAGACAACAGAACTTGTGTATTTTGGCATCAAACATTTCCAAGTATTTCCAAAACACACTGAAACAACAAAATTATACCAAGTGGAATGCCAAGTATTGGTTACCAGATCTAAGATTAGACTCTAGAGCTTATCTAAATAACACCCCCTACTCCTAATGACACTGTGCAACATTTGTTAATGGTAAGCTGCAAGGAATTTCCACCCAAACTAGTTTGGTGCACTTTGCTTCTAACTTCCTGTTGACGAGAGGTAATATACCACTATTAAATAAAAACACGCTCTTCATGGCATTAATGACAAAAGCAAATGACAGGTCTTCCTTTCTGACCACGTGAAGGCTTTCAGTAACCATAGCATTTACAAAGTAAAAAGGAATTGAGCTTTTAGGAGGTCAAATGGGCTGATAACTTGGCTAGCTGTCTCAGCTGAAACAGGAATAGGAAGTCACATGTAACAATTTGCCTTTGACACAGAAAAAAAATGTTTATTTTTGTTGATCAGATAACAAAAGCTTGGGATGTGCTAACTCCTTAAGCTGGAATGTTTACAGTTTAGATGGCGCATGTTCAGAAGATATTTGTTACATTGGCCTGGTCTAACATCAAGGATTTTGAGAGGATATTTATGAACACACATTGTTAAAGTGCAAGGAATGGAATGGAATTTGACAGAGGGTCCAACTTCATCTGTTTGTTCATCATATGTACTCTTCTAAGAAGAAGAAACTGGGCTGTTGGGCTGCTCTGGCTGGAGATGACTCCTGTGTGAGAGCAGCCAACGCTGTGTTTGGAACAAGCAGCGTCCTGACTGCAAGGCCTGCAGGTCGAGGCAAGTGGAGACATGACACGAAGCCAGGCCTGGAAGGTGACAGCAAGAAACTTCTCAGGGCCAGGGGAAGCATGCTGAGTCTGCCAGGAGCCAAAGAACAACTCAGCTGACCAAAGTAATCACACCAATCCTCCACTGAATTCTGCAAAAACACCACATACTAACAGAAATTTACTAAACACCATCTATTGATAAAAATTAACACATATTTAGGTATTTATTTTTAGAAGGGATGATCAGAGAAATGTTTTTTTCAGTGCTTGCAGTAAGTTGATACCTTTAATATCTGTAATTTCATTTTGTCATGCCAAGAAAATGGTGAACTTGAAAGATTACGGTCCTACAGTCTTCGTTCACTACATGCATTGAAAAGCACTTTTACACAACTTTAGATTTACAGAAACCAAAGAATAAATTCATTTTCTTTTTAGAACAATTTTTGTGTGACTGCTGAGTGACTAAAACTACTAAGCACAATGTTTTAATTTGCCCCTATCTAATCTTACAGTCAAATATGCTGCCCATTACCACAGAAGAAACATGCTGTTCAAGGTAATCAAGATTAAAAAGGTAAAACATTGAAAACTGTCCTTGATCCAAATACGTCTCAATGACTTAGAAAGCCAGGGGGACACGCTCTACCCAGTGGTAATGTCCAAGTCTTAGCTACAATGACATTGAGTGATCAAAAACTGGGAGTCAAATCAGACCTTGGGAAAGTCACTATCACCAATATAAACATTTTCCAGTAAGAAAACAACATGAATAGCTGCTGACAAGAAACAATACAGTCATCAAGAAGCAACAGCAGAGGTTTGGGCCTGGACATGAGCAGGTTGTTTTGAAAATAAACACACGTATTTACTCAAGTAACTCCTACTGTGTCTCATGACTGGTTATTTAATTGGAGTGTATCCTTAAATTGCTCCTCTGACAGCTCCTAAATGAGACCTACCAAAATCAGCTGCAAACAGAGCTGAGGAAAGGACGGAGCACTGAACAAGTTCCACCTCTGGCCAGATCTGCAGAGGGAAGTAAACTCCAGTAACAATCCCTTAATTGAGCTGCTCTCTGCCTGTCCTCTCATTATTCACATTTGTTCCTCTTTTCCAGCCCAAGCACGGGAAGAGCAATGAGCCCAGCATGCTGGGACACAGCTCCTGAGGGGGGTCTGCCACAGGCAATTCCTTCCACACTGCCTGTTGTCCCAGCATGAAGCAGCCCCATGGTGCCCACCCCATCAATCAGGACATGAACATGGGACATCTCTAACCTCTGATAGGTGTCCCATACACACTACTGAGCAGAAGTTGCAAACTATGCTGGAGTAACAAATAGCTTCAACTACAATTAGTCTTATGCTCTTGACTAACTTTAACAGCCATGTATTTTTAAATCACATATATATTTTATAAATGAACATTTTTAACAGGACACAATCTATTTTGCTCTGTGTCTTACTAGCTATACAACACAAATGTGACATTTTCTTAAACCTGAGACAAAAAGCTCTGCAGCATCTGGGTTGATGACACTATCACATGACACGATCTTGTCCCATCTGACTTTCTGCCCCTGTTTCAGGCTCTAAGTGCTCACAAGAAGGTTTTTGCTTGTACAGTGTCAAGCACAAGGAACAGTTTCTGAGGAGCTCTATATAACTACTCAGAAATCCAGATGGTGCTACAAGATGTATGATAAAGCAAAAGTGTACATCAAATGCAGTTAGAAGTTTGCATTCATCATTCCCTCACTCAAATTTCAACCTTCATTATAGAAATAATTCCAAAGGAGAACAGCAACCTGTAAACATACAGGATTTCAGCCTCAGGAGCCTCAGTATCTGTTAACACCTGGCTAAGTCTCTACATGACCTGCCAATGGAGTGTTTCCAATGGCTCCAATGGACCTACTTATGTGTGCCAAGATAAGCAACTAGAAGTTGAAAGGAGCTTCTTCACTTCCTAAACATTCAGAAAAATGAGTATCTAGAACACAGCACTGAAGGAACTCCTAGACTTACTATACTATAGGATGACAATTGTACAGAAACCTTTCTAAAGGTATCTTCCTTCTATCTGGTCTTTTACTTATGATCACGACACTTAATGTCCCTCAAACAGGCATTTTATTCTCATTGTTAAGGAATTAGGAAAAGGAGCTACAGCAAGAGTTCTGGACGACTCCTCCTCTCTCCACAACTGCACGTTTCCTTCATTTGTTGGCCCATCCTCCCAAAACATGGGAAGCTAGGTCAACAAGGGGGTTGAAACTGGTCAAGCCATGTATGCTGCTTGGGTGTTTGTAATAAAAACATTGACCAATCCAAAACCCATATATCCTTAAAGTAGTATTGGGTAAATTATATACACATACTCCAGGCTTTTACTCCACTCCAGGCAAAGGGCATGATTGCCTATCCCACAAATCCTCCCTGGAGACTGCGATGGATTCCCCACCACTGAACCCATCAGTGCAACTGTGAAGAGGTCAGGAGAGTGCACGATTGCATCCTCTCCATTGTGCAAAACTTCAGCAAGCAAATTATTGCTGGCCCACGGATGTTATCTTAGCCCATGGAAACCCCATTGGGAAGGGTTCCAGGACCAGTGGTTAGCTGAGGGTCCACTGCTGTGAAAAACCTACAAGTGAGTGCAATAGTGAATAGCCCACAGGATCAGCTGGTTTTCTCCACTGACTACATCTCTGTAACCTTTTTTTGAAGAGGGGAAGACCAGCTGGTTTTCCTTCATCATCTCCACACCTCCACCCATCAGAATGCTTCCAAAATTAAGCAGACAGAACACATGAACTTTTCCATCTACTGCTCAGACATAACCAGTGTCAGCCTGCACATCAAAGCTTCTCCTTAATCCTGGAATGTTCTTTGCATGTAAATGATAACCTATATACTGGTTGTCATGAAATGTGTTTTTTCCTCCTATGTGCATAGGAATTTTCTTCCTTCTATGTGCATAGGAATTTAGGGTCACATAATTTTGAATGATCTGCAGCTATATATACATGAGCAAGGAATTCACCCCTGAGCCACGGCAGTGTATAGTAGGTAAAAGTGTAAGCAGAAGCAGCCTTGAAGGACCTGTTTCAGTCCATAAAGGCAGAGATACAGCTCTTCTGTTGCAATGGTTTTCCTTTTTGCAAACATATAGAGCACATAAATGTTTTCAGTTCTGTACATTTACTCCCTGGCAGTCTGAAGATACAAAAGCTTGTACAACCTAATATAAAAACCAAAGCTTCTGTCAGGCACCCATGCAGCATCCATTCCTTGAGCAGTGACTCATGTCTTAAACTTTCCTTCCTCTCCTCATTATTACAGCAAAGTGAAAGGCAAAAAGCTTGCAACAAATACTTATATACTCAATTAAAAGGAAGAAACATGAGTGTGACAATAAAATGGTTCTTTTTACCCTTCTAATAAAAAGTTATTTTGTACTCTGTCTCCTAATCAGCATCCCTTGTTTATCCTTCAGACAAAAAAGCTGGTAGAACAACTCCCCATGATGATGGTGTCTACAACAAGCTGTAGTGCACAGGAAGGAATTCCATCGAGGGGACATGTTCCAGCAAGCACAAACCCACGCACACAAGCTGGACTTTTCCACAGCAATATGCTGGCTATGGCACATCTTGACTTCATCTTCATTGGTAACACCTCTAGACCACAACCAAAAAATCCATCTTATCAAGTCCCAATTCTGGAGCTACACAATAATCCCACTCTGACTCAACCAACTGTCCTTATTTATGGCCTTTGAAGTCTGTCAGACAGGTACAGAATTTCTCGTTAGGTTTTATATAAACATAATTTATACAAACAGTCCCTTGACTACAGCACGTCTGGGACTGCCTTACTTCAAGGAGGTTAACAGTTCTGTCAGTTCACGTGGCCCAAACTGCTGTGCCTGGTGTGCTGGCTGGCTTTGGGACTCCAGAGACACTGACCCACTTGGAAACATGAGGCATAAGAATGTTCAAACTTTGCCAAAGTCAAAAGTGTCCTTGTAGATTCCAATGACATCCAAAGAATCAGGCAAGCCAATGGCATTTCTAATTGCGGATTATGGTTTTTCCCTTGGAGGCTGAGCAGAATCCCCTAGAAACACAGCAAAAACCCACCCAGGTCTTTAGCAACCCGCAGTACTTTTTCTTTATTAAAATAGAATTAAGAGGAACCAGAAAAGAGGAACGCTTATGTCATTATGTACAAGCATCAACACATACAATGAGATCTAGGAAACTGCATCAACAAATTGTGGTTTATATAACTACATTTTTTATTTCAAAGTATGTTTGCAGTGCAGTTAACCTAGTCATGCTCTCAAGCCTAGAAATTTCCACTCAGCACCTCTGCTCCTCCCTGGAGGACTAGGAGTGGGAAAAGTCCCATTTCAGCAGGAAGTGAAGGATGAGGTTCTTTGAGATACTATCTTTTTTTTTTTTTTCTTATGAGTGTTTTAGTATCTGCTAGCAATGATCTACTTTATGAATGTAATGCCCACTCAGTTCCCACTGAGCCAAAACCATCTACAAGAGACACAGAGAAAGATTACGGAACGCTATTTTCTTACTCATCAGCACAAAGTTATTTGGCACAAGCATCTCTCTAAATATTTGTCCAAGACTGGGTAAATTTGCAGTGTTCAATGGCCCTCAGACCTGTACTTCTCCCTATCAAGTGAGAAGGCTCATAGTCTAGCACAGGAGCTCAGCAGAAATACAAAATGCTGGAGGCTCAGCTCAGTGTCATTGCTGCCTTCCCCTTTGGATCTGTTCTTTCTTGTTTTATTCAATGTTCCCCTTTGCAAACAAAAATATTAATTTTGAGATGGAATGAATGTAAAGGTTATGCCTAGCTGCTGGGTAATGAAGCAAATTTTGGAAGTGCATTACACAGCCTGAGCTTTGGCACAGGGAAGCCAGAGGGAGAGGAGAAAACTGTACCCACCTCAGAGAGCATGCAGAGGAAGAGGACAGATCTAGAACCATCTTCAGCCTCGTGAAGCTGAAGGCTATGTTTGTTTTGGTATGTTCAAGGAGGCCCAATGGACTCAGTCCGTGGCCATGCTGGCAGCTTGCCACAGTATTTTGTTCACGTGTGCTTGTGACATCACGGGCCCGGAGCTGTGATTATGATCTCAGATGTCACAGTACTACTAGCCCAGGAGATATTTATAGATCTGATACATACAATCTATACATATTCTGTAGTTTCAGACACAGTCAAGAAAACTTCCCACTCAAGAAGAGAAACAGCAAGTCTACAGCAGCTTTTTGAGCTCCACATCAAAGCAATACACTCCTCTGGGTCTCTCCATTGAAAGTGGTGACACTGAAAGGTCTGGACGGGGTGGATTTGTGCAGGCACAGGGCTCAGACTTATACCACAGATATTATCAGGGGCATACTAATGAACTGGGAACCTGGCTAAGTATTAGCACTGCTTGTTTCCCTGTAAAGTGACCTGCTGCTTCTCACAGTCGCATTTTAAACTTAAGATGATAATACGGACAAGTACATAATCCCCTCCTCCACCAGAAGGGAAAGGTCAGATAACCACTTCCATGCTGTTTATTTCTACAAAGCTTATGCAGCGTTTAGAGAATATAGTGCCAGCCAAGAACCTAGCTAGAGAGAAGCAACTCCATATTGTCTGCTATTTATATTAACTTTTGTTCCAAGTATAGCACCACAGAAACAAAAGCACCCAAATGCCACCATCTGTGGGAAAGAAGATAGTGACTGACAGTGAGGAGCACACAGGATGTAGTTCAGCATGGGGAACAGAAACTATGCCAGGTTGCCAAATGCTGTTCCTACATGAAGTGCTGGGAAGTTTCTGCATCCTTGTACGAGCAGATAGTGCTTTGTGTTAAATACCCTCTTTGGACAGCAAGATGCATGGGAGAAAAGGAGTCTGATTCTCATCATACTGGCTTGGCTCTGGAATAGCTCCAGTTTATTTTGAAGGAATACCTCCGAATTCACCACAGCTTTAGATGCTCTGCAAACACACTTCTCTCAATCCATAATCTAAAGCATTACTTCTGGGAGCACAACTGCTGCCATCCCCTCATCAATGTGCTGTATCTTTGCCAGTGTAGCTCATGTTCACTGAGGGAAGGGTTGGAGCCACTTTACGCTATGCCAACAGCCCATACACCCACTCACATCCAGGCACAGACAAGTCCTACAGAGGACAAGAGTGGGGTCAAGGTATTGGTTTTGGAAAATATTTAAGGACAGGATTTTGAACCTTCTGTTTCCAGCAATATTGGTACCCCAAACCCAGTGCTTGCCCTTAACCAAGGCCATTTGCCCTTCAGGCTGGGGGAAGCCAAACAGATCATGTTGCGGTGCCTGCTCACAGTCAGTTGGAAAGCTGAATGGGGGCATTTCAGTCACAGCCTGAATCTCTGCTAAAATTGACTTCTTAAAAGCATTCAGTGTCTATTTACCACGAGGATGGGAAGTCACCCTGCAATGCTTCCTTAACTGTAGCCATCCTAAATATTTTACTACTTACAGTGCTCTCTGAAGGAAGACATTTGATATTGTGGTATACAGTTAGGAAGCAGAGTGCCTTCATATCACAGAAAATACAGAGCTTTATAATAAGCCAGACTGAAACATCTTCCTTACCAAAGCAGCTTTGTACTGATAAAGCCTCATGCTGAGAAAGAAGTACAAACATACTAGTAAATGTAATTTTCTGTTCTTAGTGTGAAAACAAATAAAAAAAGCAAACTAGAAAACAAATCTATTGTCTATTTAGTGTATAAACCCTGAACAGATTAGAAGTGTACATGAACAGTTGTCATACAGCATATTTTTCCTTCCCAATACCAGCTATACGAGGCTGTGGCAGAAGAAATGCCTTTAAACCAGGAGGAAATCTCTGCATTTTAAACTCAGGCTCCCTCCAGCTTAATCAGATGCGTTTTCAGTATGAACAGAGTTCTTGTATTTAAACTAAAACAGATATATGACTGACAGTTGCCATCTTAGCAACCGCTTTCCACACAGATATGTTCTAACACTGCAGCATTTTCAAACACTTCACACAGATTCTTTCTTTAAAAGTTACACTCACAAAAGTAATTTCACCCTTCTGGGAGGTACTTGATGTCTATTTAATTTTCTGTGCCTTTAACAGTCAGGACCTCAAGATTTCCTTTTGCCTCAGCTCTAAGCACCACACAGTTTGATTTTAGCCAAGCCACAAATAACATCTTTTAGCTCTTTAATCATTCTAGTTCTTACCTTGTTTTTAACTAAGCCTTTTCTACTTTCTTCCATTAGAAGGAAATGCTGGCTTGCTGTTGTTTGCAGGGTATCCTTTGCTTTCAAGGCAAAAAAATAGACAGAAAGCTGTATTCCAACATACCTTGAAAGGAGAGCAGCATTCAGTGCCAGCTGTGTACTTCACTAGCTGCACTCAGACTCCAGCGTTCCCAAGAACCACAATGTCACAAGCCCTGAAGCTTGCAACCAGAAGCAGAGGCAGATTGCTCTCGCACGCCCTTCCTCTCCTCCCAGTATCTGACAGCTGTACACTTTTTAGGACTGCAGCAGGACTCGTCTTCCAGCCCCTTTGCCACTCCGATAAATCATCCCCTCCCTGCTATTAAGAGCATGCTGCCATTATATCTTAAAGGCACGTCGCAGCTTGTATGCAGTAGCTGTGGGAAAGCTGCATTTATTTATACAGGAAGCTTGAGAACAGCACTTCCTACTTCCCATCCGAGCCTCAATTCAACTGCAGGTGAATACTTAAACCCTGTCAGCTTCCAGTCAATGCACACCCTATGTTCTTATTTGGATATCCATGCTGCTTTTAGTCCTGATTCCCACCTGAGCCCTGACAAGAGAAAACTGAATGAGGCAAGGCAATAGATATGACACTCATAAAAACCCCCCTAATTGCCATTTAACCTGGTTTAGGGAGGCACTTTGTACAGCAGCTGCCATACACACAGATATGTCTGAAACATTGCTGGCTTCTGCTTCTCTAGAAGAAAAGGGATTTCCTCATGTTGGAGGAGAAGGGAGCAAAGAATCTAAACTCACAAGTATCAGTAATTTAAACCTGTCTGCTTAATAATGACAGTGCTCAGCTTATCCTGTCAAGACTACATTTTGACTCTTTAAGCTGGGCTAGGGAGCAAGAGAGGCTGGAATTTCTGCAGTTCTGGACTCCAAGCCTACAGGTGTGATCCACACCTGAAGAGAAGGTATTACTGTGCCACATGACAGCAACCCTGCAGGAGCCTTTCCTGCTGTAGGAAACATACCACACCCACAGATAAGAAGTACAGATACATCCAAGTACAGGGAGGGCAGGGAGACAGAGGGAGAAACAAGTATAGATGCCAATCTATCATTCTGTCTTTATGATGAAATAAGTTTACTTTGTACTTCATGCAGTTATTGCTGTCATTTTGCCTTCAGTACTTTTCTGTGAAGATTGAAGCATAGGCACTTCTTGCAGGCTGTACAGAAGCTCACAGCTGAGCTTTTAGTTATTTTCAGACAATTATACTGCATCAGATTAATTTGGGGAAAGGCAGAAAGCTCGTGCAGCTTTAATTCAGTATTACAGCTTTGCTTGAACTATCAACACATACTCCTTTCCCCTTGAAATAACTATGAATTTTACTAATCTATTTGTCATCAGGTGTTGCATAAAATCTTCTATCTGGGAAGGGAGGGAATAATCACCTGAAAAAATATAGCTATAGTTACATGAGGAATCACATTGATCCCTACAGTATTCATAAATAGGATTACAATAGGATTAGGCAACCTAGAGCCATGTCACAGACATTACCACCTGAGCTAGTAAAGCAGTTGCCAGCAGTAACACACTTTTATCTTCAGCAGTGACCAATCCTGGAGCATACTCTGGAAGCACCTGGAGCTCAGAGCTAGTTTTCAGGCTGCAGAGCAGCAGTGAAAACATGGAATTCTGTGTCAAAATCCACAATTAGAAAAGGAGTCTTCTTAAGCAGTTAGAGTTTTACTCTCCATCTTCAGTTCTTAAGACTTTGTCACTGTCTTTTCATTACATCCCCTCTCTTCTCTTGCTCCTGTATTTTCTTCCTGCAGCTGCTACCTCTGCTACTCTGCCTCCATCACATGGAAACTTGTGAGGCCACAGATGAACTACAGCAAGAAAAATCTTCCTGCTCTTAGGTCCTGTGCTCAGCACATGGCACTTGAGCAGCAAAAGGACAATTATCTCAAGAAGGAGGGCAGTGAGAGAGGGAGGATGAAGGAAATCAAGTCATTCATGCAGGTGTTGGGGAAACAGCAGAGCAGTAGGTCCAGAGGCAGATCAGGGCAGCTGCCAAAGCAGCAAACGTAGCATCTGTTCTGGTACTTATTCCTTGCTGGCACAATAAAACAAAACCCAACTGCACTGCAGTAGCCTCCACCAGTCAAGAGAAACAACTGCAAATAAAGGCTAATCATCTTTCCTTCAGATAAATGATGAGGCCAGCTTGTCTCTAGGGGGGCTGTTCTTCTGAATTAAGAAAACTAGATTAGTCCATTAAAATGCACATAAATTCTGGAAACTTCAGCTGCAAACAGCACATGATATTTTTATCCAGTTTCCTACTATGTATCCTTACTATGCCTGAAAGTTAAAATGTGGCTGCACAAACGTGCAAAACTGCTTACAGCAAGATTAATTTCCCTTAAACATCACAAAGTTGGTGGGAAACACCATGAATATTTCTCAATACATTTAATTTTCTGGAAAATGTTAAGATGTGCTCATCCCAAGCACTCCACTTCTAGAGTATCAAATCCCTAAAGTGTGGTCCCTGGACCTACACACTGGACAATCACTTACTGATGCTCTGTGGAGAGTTGGCTATTCCTCTGCTCCCATCTTCACTTCCCTATTTGTCCCTACTTCTGTGCTTACCCAGGATCTCTGCAGCAAAGAGGAGCTGAAGATGACGTGTCACTGTGCAAGACCTCACGCTAAAAGGACTTGAGATGATCAATACTGATGAATCTTTTCCATTGCCATCACCAAAAGGAGTGAGCTGGACCGTTATGAGCTCTTCTGTCAAAGTGATTTCTCTTCCAGCTACACCTCGAGCCCAGGTACCTGACAGGTTGAGACACACATCTTCTTGGCAAGCTCATTTGGTGAAGAGCTCTGAGTCATGCCAGCTCAAAGCCCCGAATCTCTTAATCCAGATTGATCGATTTCCTTTTTGAGCCAACAAATAAATAAAACCCACAAGTTCAGAATGTCACACGATGCCAGCCAAGGCACAAGCTAAGCCCTCCCCAGTTGCTTTCTTCTTCAGTAGCACAAAACTGAGAAGGGTCCAGTTAATTTTTTGGACGCTCTTAACTGATGCTTTTATAACTCCAGGGCTGGGGGAATGTCTGAGCCTCCGAGATGATACGTGTCAAAATGCAAAACCACTGTGGATTTTCAGTTGGGTTACTAGCCAGAACAAGAATAAAGGTTGGCATAGTTAATTACTAACTCTGCTGTGTCATCTTTGCAGCTACTTGAAATACATACAAAATGACTAAGCCACTCTGGCATTAACTAAAATTACTAATTAATTTATGACATAGGTGGGTAAAAAAGTAATAGCATGACCACTGAAAAGACCTCTGACATCCCAGAACCAGAATACCATTAACAGCAAGTGAAAACACTGAGTTAGTGTATAACTAACAAAGTTTCACTATAATTCTACATAAAGAACTAGGGTCAGCTTGTGATGGAAAAAAAAAGAAATTTTCACTGCTCTGATTCACAGTTTTCAACTAATTACAAACAAATATCCTGAAAACTAATTGCTATCCATAGGTGTAAAACAAAAATGGGGTTTGTAAGAGGCTTTCTAAAACCAGAGCCTAAAAAAAAATAAACGTATCTTTATCCACTTTACTTACTGTACATGCAAATCATCCATTTTCCTTTGCAAAAAAGAAAAAAAAGTATTCCTATATGCAAGAGAGACAGCTTCATAAGGAAAACAGATACTCATGTGTAACATGACCAAGGCTGAAAACAAAACAGAAAAGGTTTTTTGCACAGTGAGTATACATGTATGATCTGAAGCCACCCCTGAAGTCATGGGCTAAGAATAGTTTTCTTCAATGGGAACTATTTTAAAGGGGGATTACACCATCAAAAGTCATTTGTGGTACTTTCATGAACCTGATGTTTTAAAAAAGGAATATCTATTCAATATATGTATTTATACAATCACACAATGCTAGAAATCAGATGTCAGTGCAAAACATACAGAGCTATGTAATACTTTGCATGCAGACAAGCTTTACCCAGCTACAAGAAAGTCAGGATCCCATTTTCTCATGTTTAAATAACCCTATTGTTCTACTTGGTATGCAAGTCACTGGCTGATGAGCCAGGCTTGAAATCTTCATTATTCCCTTTAGCTAAAACATAGTAAAACTTTATTATGGGTGTTTTGTACTAAAGTGAAATAAATCAAGCTAAATGATTTTGAAAGGTTAGGAGGTAGAAATCTAAAGAGCCTTTTGTTTTACAGTAAAAGGGTGAGTGGGATGGCACACTGCCTACTGAACATTTATAATCACTATGATCTCAAAATGCATGGATGTGTCTCAGACACAAAGAAAAGTGGTGGGTGACTTACACTCACCCTGCTCTACCAACGAGGCAAAATGCAGTATTCATTAACATTTGTTGGCACACAGAACATTGCCAAACAAACCATGATCACATGGCTGCCACAAAGCTTTGTATTGCTTCTCTGTAGATATTATTTCCCTTGTTAATGCTTTGAAATACTTCCTGGCATAATGGAAACTAGCTTCTGGTTGATCTAGCTTCTATTCAATCCATACAGAACATGGAAGAAACCATACAGCCTCACCAGAAAGCAGGGAGAAGACAGCCTGCTACTCTAGTGGAGTGGCTGCATTTGGGGTGCTGGGAAATCTCAGCTTAAAGATCAAGGCCGATGGCTTTGACAGTCTATTACTGAGTTCCAGTGAAACTTGTCTTCTTGGGGCATGGAAACATTCAGAGAATGTGTATTTGCCCCCACAGGAAACCCTGCTGTTGGCAGAGCTCTACTGGTAATGCCACCAGGAGTAGGCATTTTGCCACCAGCAACAGAAAAGCTCTATATAACCTTTTAATTGCCCCTAACTCCTGCCTGTTGACTACGTGTGTGAAGAACCAACCCGCAAAAACAAGCTGAGTTGATCTTAGCCTGCCATCAATAAACTGCTGATGAATTACCACTGAACAACAAACACACAGGCCAGGGACTGCCAGTGCAACACCCTCAGCCCAAGGTCCATCCTTGGCCACCTCTTTGCACTCAGAGGCAAGGCAGAGGCAGGTTCCTGTCACCTTTCCCCTTTACCTGTGACAAGGACATGCCAGTCATCAGTTTGCAAGCAGTTGCATCCCTCCCCACACGCACAGTAAGCACAGACACAAACTCTATGAATGGCAAGAAGAGTGGGCACATCAATGACGTGATGACACTACTTCTAGCGGCACAGCAGCAGAAGACACAGGACACCTCTTGGGCTCAGAGATCATCCTGTGTAAGTGGGTTGAGTTCCCCAGCTTGACAGCACATGTGGCTTCCCCCAAACCAGCACCACCTCATGAACTGCTGGAAAAAAATAAAATAAAGCTCAACAGCTTGCCTTGCCCCCATGTCCATGGGGAAAGCAAACTGATGTGGAGTTGCTCAGTTCTTCTGAGGATCAGGTAACAGGTGAGAATTTCTAGCTGTGAAAAGGGTCATTTATAAAGTAGCATCAAAGGGACCGTATTACATACACATGAAAGAGGAGACACTGCAGTTGTCCTCTTTTCCTGCTCTCTCCTAAAGTAAGCATACATTTTTAACAGAAGTAGATAAAGATTGCATGGGAAGATCTTAAGGCTTGGTTAAATGAATTTATTTTCTACTAACTGTGTTCACAGTGAGCTTCAGAGCATGGCACAGACTTTCAATTATGCAGATTTTTTTTCCCCTTTTGACTCTGTGCACAAAGTGACACAATCTGTTGGCTTTCAATCAAGCGTTTTGGTAAAGTACCTAGAATTGCAGTAATTCCAGACATCAGAATCACCATCAATTTAGAAACTGAAAGGGCAAGATCATCCTGGCAGCCAGCACAGGAAGCTTCTTCTGTAACAGAGGAGATCACCAACCTCTCCTTGTCATGAGAAAAAAATGTGCACGCTGTTTTCACTTCTCCATTTCCACTACTCCTGTCCTGCCTCAAGCTCTTAACTGCCCTTTTTTTGAAATACTAAGAGATGGTTTTGTTCCTTCCAGCCCAAGCCAGTCTCCTTGGTGATGGCTTTGCCTTAGCCTGGTGGGGCTCTATCTACAGGCTTAAAAGACAGCTAGAATGGGGGGACTTAATAATACATTTCAACCCTGATCTTGTTTTAAGTATACCTCCTGGAGTCAGGGATGGGCAGGTCAGAGATGAGATAGAGCTCAGGCACCTAATGTTATGGCTGCAAAAGCCAATGACAGGACTTTCACAGACATCTGACAGGCAGGACCAAGGTAAAGCTAAAGCATACCTTTGATTCATACCTTTGCTTTGGTATTTAGGTATGACACAGACTTACCCTTTGATTAATTTAGGGTGAGAAATAGTTCCCAGGTTGAGAGGGGTTTCTCCAATCGACTGGTTATGCAGGGAAATGCTGCACTGTCCCTGTCTCCCAGCATCCCTCTCCTTACTTGACTTCCAGAGAGGGTTCTCCATGCTGTTCTCACCTTTATAGCCTCCTTTCTCTATCATAGTTTACATCTCACTTATGGTGAAGCCAGATGTGAAAAGGTTTGTCCAGATCCACTTTTCTCACTATGGAATTTAATCATGTGGTTAGATAATCTCAACCACTAGGGTTTTTAGGATTTCAGCCTCTCAGCTCTTTGAGTGAGCCTCTCTTCTCCCTGCTGTTCTAGGCTGGCCACCTTTGCAAGGGCAGCATCTAACAAAGACATGATACCACTTCCCAGATGAGAAGCAGCAACACCTTAAAATGCATGCAGCTCTTTGCTGGCAGTCACCATATCACAGCTGCAGGAACAAAATCCAAGATTGCTCCACATTCGGGTCCCTTGTTAGGAGAGCAGAGAAGACAGCAATTACAATAGTCTCCTTCAAAGGACACTGTTAACACACATCACTTCACAAGTGGTGGTTCAACAAATTCAACAATCCCAGAGTGGGAACTCAAAACCAAGCCTGTTGCAAATGACCTAAGGATTCATTCAGTTCCACTGAAATAATATGGGGGGTTTTAACTTCAAGTTGTTTACTTTTGTGTCTGTTACATTCAAGTGCCAGGTGAGTTTATTAAAAATATGTGCTTTTTACCTAGTAGTTTTTTAAAAGTCTCTTATAAAACTAGGCATACCCATTTGGGCAAAGAGAATCTTTAGGAAAAGAAATGTCAGCTTTAGACTGAGCAGGGGCAGAAGGGCAAGAGGTGTATGGAAACCTTTGCTTTTCCCAACTCTGCTAAAATCCAAGCAAACAGTGCTTTCTGCTTCACTGCTACCCACGGTCACTGAAGAAATGACAAGTGAACTCATCTTTTTGCTAAGCATGACTTCATCTCTGAAAATCCACTGGCTCCACTTAACTCTTCTTAATGATCAGGAAGAAATTTAAACAGATTTAAGGTATATCCTCCAACTTTTTGTTTTATACGTATGTATTTCCTGGGATATGACAAAACAAAATTGGGGCAAAATTTATCCATAAATTCATTCCCACAGAGAATCACTTTGCACTGTATGATATAAACAAAGCTTTGAAGCATGAACTCTGAATCTGTAGATATTCCATGAGTTCTAGCTTTCTGTGACCAGGTTATATGAATTCAAGGAGAAGAAATGTGCTCACTGAACTCTGCCTATGAGTAAATAATTCAATTTCTCCTCACGTTATCCTTAGGATAACTGCCTACATGGTTGCTTTTTACAAATCTGGGTGAAAGGCAATTTCCCAAGTCTCAGGAAGTGGAAATGATGCATAATGGAAGAAGAAAAAGGCTTTTGAGAGGAGTAGAAACAATCGGTCTACTTGGATGGAGGAAGTCCTGACCTCTCTCTCACTTCCCATATGACCAAAGTTAGGTCAGTTCCCACCTGCAGGAGCCAAGGAGGTTTGAGAGAACATGATGCTTAAGGAAGAACAGGGGCCAAAAGCAGGGGAACCATTTTACTCTCTTGAATATGAAATTAACAGCATGAAGAGACTAAGCATCACTCTCTCTGGTCTCTCTCCCCACTTTTGGTTCATGCAGAGAGTACATTTGCTATACTGAAAAAAGCAAGTGAAAGGGAAGAAAAACCATACACACCTACAGAATATTTCTAACATTGTATGAAAAACATGCAATAAAAGAAAAAGCTATTTCCATTTTGCTAATTTCCCCGCCCCTGCTTCCTCAGACCAGCTCTTAAAAAAAACCTTTATTTTTTGAGCTAAACTTCATGGCTTTTGGAGCAATGTAACCAAGAAGATGACAAACAGCATCTCCCAGTAGCCTCGCAGAGAGCAAACTCAGAGGTGGAATCCAGACATGTAGGAACTCTGGCATCCCTGATGGAGATCACAAATGACTTGCCAGTCTCTGGGTGGCACAGGGAGCAAGCTGCCATGGGCTTCAGTTGTGAAAGAGGCAGGAAGCACCTCTTTGGGCTGACAAAACTGGAACACATAATGCTGCTTCCCACTGAGCAAAGGACAGAGAAATTATCCAGCACAACTTGGTAAGAACCAAGAAGTTCCACCTGAGATCCTTTTGAAATATGGTGATCATCAGAACATGCCACAGAAACAGGGTTTACAATTTTTTACAGGGTTTATGGCTTCTTGTCTTTGGGTTCAAAAAAAGATCAGAGTATGATGTGATATGTAGCACCCAAACTTGGTACATGGAAAGAGAATTTGGACAGAAGGAGAAGATAACTTATTTCCACCATGGTTTTATTTCTGATGATATTGGTTTAAGGATTTGAAGAGTTTCTGGCAGTTCTTTTAACTGCTTTTTCAGGAATAGTCATTTCTCTCCCCTCAAGCAAAATGACAGGAAGCATGAATCAAGACTGTCTAAAAACTAAAATAACAACTTCCTTTGTCCTTATTGATAACACTTTTGTTTTTGGGAGCTCAGTGGATATTTGCAGTGTTGACTGTGGGAAATCTTCTGCCAGTGACTCAGTATTTTGATGCAGTATTTCACAGTTGATCTTTTGTGTCATTTCTTCTGTTGTCACTGGGATTAGGAGGGAGATGAGGAAACTGAAAAGCATGCAGGAAGAGTAAACAAAATTAATGTTTTACAGGAAATTAGATGGATGTTCTGCTGCAGTTAATTTCCCCATTAAACAGAGTATGAAGATAGTCATGGGGAAGGAAAAATTCCAAAAATCAGCTTCAGCTTTTTGATTGTCTATCCAGGAAACACAGAAGTTACTTCAGCTTCCTCCAACTGCCAACAAGTGCACAATGAATCTTTTGTCATTTAGTGATAACCTGAATGTGCAACACTCCACATACCATGATGATTTGAGTTTGGATACTATTATGGGCCAAGAGGCCCATCCAACACTCTGTCCAGACCACCAAAAGCACGTTACTGGCATTGTGTCAAGGTTAAAGATTCCCTCACATCAGAGCATCTGCAAACTGATGACCAAGATCTCTGCTGTCTCTGTACCATCAACTGCCAAACAATTTTATTTTTTCAACGGAAAATTCTAAGGGAAGATTACAAAATCCTCATTAATTTAAAATAATGAAGGGTTTGAGTGCTCTACAAGTGTTTCCAGGAGTGTTGCTGAAAAAAAGGCAATGAGAAGATTACTTTCCTCATTCAGAAGGTATGGTTTTTCTGAGGAATGAAGATCTATTAATCAATAAACATTTCACAAAATTGTAGCAAAAGTCAGTGCACTCTACCAGATACTCTTCATACTTGTGACTAAGTACAATGTTTATGCACTACTAAGAAGCAAAGAGGAAAACTTTTCATTTGACATTCTGGTTTTGACCAAGGGAAGCCAACTTCAAGACCACTGTAATGGGATTTCCACCTCCTTAAAAAATACCTGCAGCACAGATACAAGATTTAGATTTTTTTATCTCCTAAGACTTTGCCACAAACATCCCCTGATCTTGGAAAAGTGTACTAATTTCATCATCTGTTACAGCACAGAAAAAAAAATCCCTTACTTGTGTCCCAGGTGTCTTGTATACTTTGTTAGAGACTGTGAAGGGTCTAACATTTCTAGGCTAGATGGGTTAAAGCCCAAAGCACAGAAACATAAACGTTCAACAGGGAAATCTGAAGTGAATTAGTAGAATGGAAAGTTAGTCACCACAAAAGAACTTGTCTAGTGAAAATCACTGACCTGATGAACTGGATTAGATTTGTTTGGAAGGTAATACAGATGATTGTTCAAACAACACAAAGAGTCTACACGTGGTGTATTTCAATCAATCTTGCCTCACCTAAGCTAGACTAGATAAATGCCACACATGCCTTTTGAATACTAGATGGCAATACAAAATGAATATTAAATACCTACAGAGGAGTCACAGGGGGTCATGAGGGGCCACTGACAATTTCGTTTCTGAATCTCTCCCCAAGTTCTTCCTTCCAACTTCCCACCATCTTCCATTTGACTCTTCAATGCATGTCATGTATGTCTTGTTATCTCAGCCACGCAAAGACTTTGGCGGGCAGCTCCCCAAACCTCCTGACTGGTCATCCCTGTGCTACCTGCCTGTAACCTGCCTATATCTACTATAGAAATCTCCATCTTTTCACCTTTTCTTTGGAACAGTTATTTCACTTAGTCAGCAAAGCTCCAAATATCCCACTGTGAATATGGCAGTGGTTTATGATTTTTTGTATCTATAGAAATATGTAACATGCTCCAGTGTTTGATCTTGTTTTTGCCTTAAAGGCTTTCTTTGTGAAATATGTTGAACCAGCTGTTTTTCTGTTAGTATATACATCTGAGCTCCTGTTTTACTGGAAATGTAATAGGCATGACCATGGTATTTTCATGCTTGTCATTAATGTGTGCATAGGATTATCAGAAGGTAACTCCTGTAGGAACACCTATTTGACAATTCCTAACTGCAAACATTTCTACTATTAAAATGCAAGTGATGACCATGAGAAACTAGGAGTTAAATTAATTAAGTAGCATGGTATCACTACATTTTATCTTACGGATTTTCTGTATCCTACTTCAAACTGTGGTCCCCCCGCAAAGCATCACATAGAATCACAGGATCATTACGATTAGAAAGGACCTCCAGGATCATCAAGTCCAACCTTCATCCCAACCTCTCCCTAACGACTAGACCATAGCCTCAAGTGCTACATCTACCCATTTTTTGAACCCCTCCAGGGCTGGGGAATCCACCACCTCCCTGAGTAGCCTGTTCCAGTGCTTGANTCCACCACCTCCCTGGGCAGCCTGTTCCAGTGCCTGACCACTCTCTCAGTAAAGAACTTTTTCCTAATATCCAATCCAAACATCCCCTGGCACAACTTGAAGCCGTTTCCTCTCAACCTATCATTAGTAATTTGGGAGAAGAGTCCAACACCTGCCTTCTTTCAGGTAGTTGTAGAGAGCAATAAGGTCTCCTCTCTGTCTCCACTTCTCTAGACTAAACAACCCGAGTTCCCTCAGTTGCTCTTCATAGGGCACGTTTTCATGTGTTTCCCCTAAACACGCAGGAAGCTGCATTGTCAGGATGAGCTCAGAGCCTGAGTTGTAATCAGAGAGAACAAGGAAGAATTGTGTAAAAACAAGAAAAGAAAAGAAAAGTAAGGCAGGAAAAGCATGACTGGAAGAAGATACAAGCTACCTTTGTACACAATGAAATGATTCAGAGCAGTTGACGTTTCTTCTTCAGCCCCGCTTCCTCCTCAGGAAGAAAATAAATAACTGCAATTCTTGACCAATATTAACTAGTCATCACTGCTGACTCGCCACAGGTAGAAGTCACAGAGGAAGTGAAGAAGATGAAGGAAGAGATGTTTCCATTATGAATAATAAGGCAAGGTGCTTTTTTCACAGGAGAGGGCATGTAAGAAACCGTAACAACATGAGCAAGTCTGACACCATTGGCAGAAGACAAAGGTGCAGCAATGAGTTGTGGAGGACCTGGAAAGTAGAGAAGCAGCAGGAATCCTCCCAGCTGGAGACTATGGGAGAGAAGGCACTTGACAGGAGCTCCAGGCCAGCATAGGAATTGAACAGCCACAGTCACCACCACCACAGGGTGATTGATGGTAACACCTAATGTCTGAGAAACACTAACAACCAAAACCACACATTTCCTTTCACTGTTTCCAGAACTGTTCATTTTGTCACTTGAAAAAAAGAAGAAAGAAAAAAAAAAGTTTTTTCAAGCACATATTATGAATTATCTGCCCAGATATTATGGGCAGAACACCTCTGGACCTGAGAGCCAAATGAAACACTTCATCAGTTATCTCAAACATCTTTAACTCATTTTATCACAGAGCTGACACCTCTGAAACATAATTATTGGGAGATTTTTTCCCCCCTTTTCACCTTTTCTCAGTTCAGGCACCAACCCCTTCCCCATTTGTCATCTCCCCCTCAAAAATCCTCACTGTTTCAGACAGGTCTGTGAGGAACCTGGTTTAGTAATCAGTAGGGTCTCTGATTGCTTAACCATGACATGGGGGCACTGCCAACACCTCACTGCAGAGGTGTTTCTGGCAGGGTTTGTATTTTGACGTGTGGCCTTCCTCCACAATGTGAGCCACCTTAATAAAAGATGCCATTTTGCTGACACAATTGAGAGGAACTTTCCATGGCATTTGTAATTGGAGCTTCAGTAAATGATTGTCCTGAAAAATGATATGAAGAAACTATTCTAGGAGGGATTAGCTCTTGGTTAGGAGTTAGGAACAAAGCGGAGCACTCAAATGCCATGAAATCAAGCAGTGCTCCACAGACCATTCTGGAAGAACAGCTCTGTGTGGATCAGCTTCCTGCAGCACAGGCACAGAAGGATGCAGAGACCAGGCTCTAGAAAGCTTTTGTCTGTCTGTCTGTCACTGGGGTTGGCAGCAGCCAGGCTGACAGGTTACTGATCCCCTGATTTAGCCCCCTTGCAGAGTCACACAAAGCTCTACCTTTCCTCAGATACAAAGTCCCAAACCCTGCTAACACAATCAGCAAAGGATCAACTACCCCAGTGTTTGGCTAGACACGTTCCTCCTTTTCAAAGTCCGAGTCATTTAGTCTCCATGAAAGCTGCCTTTATGAAGCCTGCCTTCAGTCAAGTGGCTGATTCTCAAAACTACCCAGTAGAGCAACTGAAACTTCACATGTGCAGAAGGGGACTCCACTCTCCCAAAGCTCAAATCTCCTCGAGTGTTGCCTTGCCATGTTTTTAGACTCTGGGAAAGCTTTTTGCCTTTGAGGAGCATGAAAACCTCCAGAGCTCCTCCTCCGTTTCCACCTCCAGTCTCCAAGTGGGAACAATTTATCTTTTTCTCAGCCAGCTCCAACAGAATAAGCTCTCCTTTTTTTTTTTTTTTCCTCCCAGTCCCTTCCCACCATGCTGACACCCACCACAAGAATGCTACATTGGTCCAGTTGTGCTCCCTGCAGCTCTTCATCCTTTTCTGTCCTGTGCTACAGCTGGAGACTTCTTCTCAGGAAAACTCCTCATGTTGGATAGAACTACAGTAAAACTAGCAACAGTTGACAGCAGGGTCTAGCCTGAAAGGCAAAAAGCTCACACAGCATGTTATCAATATTCAGAGTGTTTGACAGCCTTCAGTCAAGTATATATGCTATGTACTGTGATCATACAACTACATTGTCTTAATATAACGCACAAAACAAACCTGATGGTTGTCAATAAGCTTTCCAACTTCTGCAAAGGCAAAATCACTAGGGCACACTAGCACTGTGTGGGAATTTCCAACAGGCTTTCCAAGGGGAAAAAAAAAACATGATGAAGAGCCCTCTGCTCCTCTACCTCATCTCCTCCAAATAGCTCCTGAGCACTGTACTAAATGGGCATCCTAAAGTCACCCGAAAACCAGCTCTGACCAGTTAGTGGCTCTTCAAGAAGAAAATAAATGTTGAATACTTTAAAACACTGTTCATATTTCCTATTTACCCTAACTTAAAAGTCAATAAAATAGGAGACTACCTAGTCAGAGCTGCCACAGTAAAGAACCAGAAAACATTAAAGAGAGAGCAGCAATTAGGAGTTCTTTGATAACTGGAGAGTGCCTGGCATCAGGAGACTGAAGAAAAACGAACTGCTGTGTAAAAGGGGTACAGTGTCTGAAAAGACGTGCAATTAGGACCAGCTATCACAGGGTTTTTATCTCTTCAGGCTCCACCAAACAGGTTCATGAGGATCTTTGTTAAAATCAGACAGATGCTGCTGGAGGAGGAAGCTGCTGCTGTTCCCAGCTGCTCACTTGTGGGATAAATGCCTCTGAGATTCAGAGCACTCAACAGTTCACCAAACTACAGTTCACTTTTTTTTTTTGCCAGACTGATTGTAGCTTGCTCACCAAACCATGGCTCTTCACAGCTGCATACCAGGCCTGACTTTGAAATGCCCTTCTGATGCAACTACCCACCAGCCTTGATTTTAAAGTTCCCTTCCAGTAAGGCACTGCCTGTGCTTTCTTTTATTGTGAGGAACTATAAACACAGAAAGCTGTATTTTTACATCGGTATTCTAGAGGCACACAAAAGGGAATTTAGCTTTGCCCTCATGATTTATACTGTCAATAGAAAGCTTTAACTAAGTTACAGTAATATTATTCAGCTGAATCTGGTTTGTTGTATAGCAAACATATGTGAGCTATAAATCTCAAGAAACAAAAAAATCTATTTAGCTGTAGGCTCTTTTCTTTCACCAGTGGGCTTAGCTATGCTTTCAAGATTTTGTCTAGTCAATGCTAATGCCAATGGATTAGAGAGATTAGATATGCCCACCAGTGCAGCTCCCCGATAAATTACAGGCTTTCTATCCACAGCAGGCCCTCCATAATTCCATTTTCTGAGGAAATGAAAATGTATCTTTGGAGGAAAGGAAAGCACTCAGTCATCAAGCTGTTCACTGAAAGTTCTGGTAGTATTTTCAGAATACAATCACAGGTCGAAGCGTGTCTGCCATTGGGTAAGTCACCCTGGGGGCAGCAGGACTTATGATGCCTGGCTTCCTATGGAATTACATCCTACATTTAGCACCTACAGCATAATGCAGTCCCTGAGCCCTCCAGTGCAACACAGCTCCCTGACAACAGTCATTACTCACACAACTTCTCCATCACACACACAGCTCTCTCACAGAATGGTAGAGGTTGGAAGGAACTTCTGGAGAGCATCTAGTCCAACCCCCTTGCCAAAGCAGGTTCACCTAGGACAGGCCACACAGGAATGCATCCAGGTAGGTTTTGAAAGTCTCCAGAGGAAACTCCACAATCTCTCTGGGCAGCCTGGGCCAGTGCTCTATCACCCTTCCAAGTCCCTCCTTTTCCTCCACCACCTCCTCTCCATATCTTCCCCCTCTCTAGAGTCACTACCCTTATCCT
Organism: Brachypteracias leptosomus; assembly: GCA_013401335.1. Lineage (NCBI taxonomy): Eukaryota > Metazoa > Chordata > Aves > Coraciiformes > Brachypteraciidae > Brachypteracias > Brachypteracias leptosomus. The sequence continues at coordinate 228,953 of VYZX01000786.1, forward strand.
CCTGCTTCCACCCAGCTCCTGCCAGCCTAGTGCTACATCTGCACTGATGGGTGACCCATGGCAGTTGAACAGGATGAACCTGAGCTCTGTCTTCAGCCTGGCAGAAACCATTGTAAGTTGGGCAGAGAGTCCTGATATCATTAGAGGGAAGATGGACGGACAAAGGAGTAGACAGGGTGGTTGCACACGCTGCGTTTTCTTCGGAAGCTAAAAACCTTGTCTCTTCCAAAGGCTACTGGAATGCTGCTTGGTGCTCCTTTGCAGAAGACACTCAGCATTACAGAGTTATCAGAAAATTCATCTTTCAAAAATGTGCTGGTATAATTATTTTCCATTGCACAACTTCTGCTTTTGGAAGCTTATTTACATAGTTAACTCAGAAAATAGCCAGTAAGGGTGTGGCTGAGTTTTATGCATTTTATTGAAGCCTTTAAGAAGCCATCTAAAAATATTAGTGTTGCTGCCTCAGACCGAGGTCCTCAGCCCTATCTTCCACATGGATAGTTGAGAGAATAAACCTACAGGATCCAGCCTGTCTTCAGGAATTTTTGGTCAGTCTGTCCCTTGAAAATTAAATAAAAGGCAGAAAAATGGGGACACAGCTGTAGATATGCTGGGTTTAGAGAGCATGTCCGCATGCTTTGCATTGGACTAAAGGTTATTTTTTACCACCACCCACATAAAATTTCCCACTTCCAGCTGAACTACTTAGCTGAAAATGGGACCCATGAACTTTATGTAATGGATGGTGAGAAACCCAGCTCTGTATCTATCATAGAAAAGTCTTTAGCTATGATTACAGAGGTCAACACCCACTTTCTTTATCAATAAACTGCATTTCTATGAAACAGGATTAGCACTATTTATTTTTGTTCATATGGCTTAGTAGATAGCTGTGGATTTCATAACCTTAATCAAAGCCACAGACTCGCACACCTCTTCAGCATTTCCAGCTTTATTGGTATACAAAGTCAAAAGAATTGGTTTTGGACCATCACCACCAATGTCTCCTGGCAGAAGTCAGGGCCTGACGTGAACACGGTGCCTGCACAATCCAGGAGCACATTGCCTTTCCCTCTAGGAAAAGCCATGCCTTTGAAGGACAATATTAATAGAACTTGTTCTAAATGAAAAAAAGGCATTAAGGCAAATACTATACATGAAAGAGGATTCCCCACATTTGTTAAGCTCCCCAACTGATTTCCTTTCATCAGAAAGCCAGAGCTCTGAATGTGCTTTTAATTTTTTGTTTGTTGTTGATGATTAAGCTTGGCATAATTTTATTTACAAAATGTCAAAATGATACATTTAATTATTTTTTCAAAATGATACATTTAATTATTTTTTCAAAATGCTTTTAACAGAAATGTTGTTGAATGTTCCTTGTCTACAACCATCTTTTGTTTCACTATTTAAATAACAAAAATACTCTCCTTCAAAGTCTTGTATCAATCTTAATGATAACTAATGGTAGCAATTTGTAATTTATCCTCAGACAAGTTAGCATTTTAGAATTACTTGACTCTTCTAAATGTATATCTTTGTCTTCTGATAATGTGAAATACATTAACCTTTCCTGACTCTATCTGGCACAACTTAGCTTCTTCCCGAAATGTTGCAGTTCTCGGCAATTACTTGAATCTTGCCCTGAGACCTAGAATTGCAAAAGCTAAAAATATTAAAATATGCTATTTCAAGTAGGGAGTGTATATATTAGTTCACATTAGCAAGAACTGAGAAAACAAATGAGCTCCAGCTTTCCAGCATCACAATATTTTGTATTCAAAGTCTAGTCAAACAAAATTATGACACAGGAGCCTGAAATAATTTTTAAATTTATTATGTTCTTCTCACTGAGCATTCAGTCTGTTCCACCCAGTGCCAACACAGGCCCTCCTTAAATCCTGACCTGCATTCATGGGATAAACCACTGATTATAGCAAAGGAACCTTCTTGCCAAAGTGTTTGATGCCTGGCTGGCATTTTCACCAGCCCAGTGTTCTGCAAGCTCCATGAACTGTGCTGCAGCCTGTGCTATTTTGGTTCTATGAGAGCTAGAAGCAGCAGCTGAGATAGATCCAAGCCCGTCATTTTCTAATCTAAGTCACCACATGCATCGTGCTTCATCAGTGACAAAGAGTAGAAATATAGCAGCTGGATGTGTCTTAGTGTCTTTGGCCATATAGTGTCCAGAAGACACTTTAATGAAGTCTAATGTCCATAGCTTTAATTTGGTTTGTGTGCAGCAAACTGAGCTACTCACACGTCCTCAGCGCAGGCCGTGCATCCATCCTCAAAGAAAACTGAAATTATTTTGATTCTGGCATTTGTGAGGTACAACTTCAGCAGTGTTTAGGGAAAGAGAGCCATGCTGTCCTCCACAGAATCACTTCAAGGCTCCTCAGCAAGACAGGCAAAACCTAAATGTTACTGCCCTGAGGATGAGAAGAAATTAAGTAATTTTGTCCTCATCCCTGGGCCAGGAATGTGGAATTTGGGAACAGCAGCAGAGCAGGGGTATAGATGGGGTGGAGGTGCTAGGAGGGGGGTGAAAGAGGTGGTGTTTATTGGACTGCAGGGCAGTAAAGGTGAAGATCTGAAAGAGGTCTGGAGGGATTCCCAAATATCCCTAGGGAGTGGGTACCAGCAAGGAGTTACAGGATTCTGAGTGGAGGAGAAGGTTTAGGAGCTGCCAGGAACAATCTGAGCCCATAGAAGGATTTCTTCTACTCCTCCTTCCCATCCTCCTCCCTCCAGTCTGACCTCGGTACAGGGGACCCCTCTGCCTAGTGCTTTTCAACACTGTATCCCCTTTCCCCATCACTCTCTCACCCTAATTACACCTTCATCACCCTTAGATACCTTACTCCATATATTCCTTTTCTCCAGCTTCCCTTGGGAGCTTCTGGCAGGTAAGATCAATAACGTGAACTTGATGGGACTTGGAGGAGGGAGAATTATAAAATAGACCAACAATATCCTTTCCCTGCTCTCTTTGCAGGTAACACTTCACTCACCATCGGCCAGGATTTTCCCTGACTGGTTTAATTTTTCCTTGTAAATTCACAGCCTTCTTTTGGATAATGGATATTTTGTGTCACCAAGTCTCAGGAATCTGAAAGAAAAGCCAACTGGAAACCTCCCTCTCCGGTCTTGAAACAATTCAAATAGATCTACTCTTGTGTCCACTACACCATTTCATTTTTCACTTCCAAAAATTCCACTTGGAGGCTGAATGTTTTGTACAGAACAACCACACCAAGGGCTAAAAATAAGTTCCATATACCTGTGACTGGAAACAGTACAGCTGGGCCAGGAAAATCCAAGAACATGGGGAGTGTCTGACAGCCAAAGGAAGTCTCTCAAGTAAAATTACTCTGCTGCTGTAATTATTTGACACAGAAAAATCTCCACTGGCTTCTAGAACATTGGTCCCACAAACCAACTATCCCTCAACCTATCTTTCAAGTCCGATTTGCTTCTTTGATGACTGACTTGCTATAGGGGAAAAAAAAATACCCTTAATTTTTCTAAACAAGCAGCCTACTCATTGATCTCCACAAACTTTTCTGGAAACAAGTGTGTACATTTGAAAAGTTTTAAATTTCAAGCACAGTTTTATTCATTTTGGTGCATAATTTCAGGCTTCCCCCTGACAATATAAAATTATGCTGACTAGCGTGATGTAAATTGGGTACCATAATAACTAATTCAATTTGTAATGTCTCTCCCTTCCTCTAATATCAATTATCTCCTACACCACCACAGTGTCATTGAAAAACACTAGAACAAATTAGGCACAAGAACCACTTTACAAGGAGAAATCAAGAGGATATATGAAAAAAAATATATCTGATTACAAAGACTGTGTAAACCAAGACAATGAGATCACTGCTCCTTTACAGTTTACAGAGTGGTCCTATTTACATTTTTAACTCATTACAGAGCAGGTTTTGGAGCTGTCCCCCCCAAAATGGTATCAGTTAACACTGGAATAAACACACTGGGGCCAAATTTCAGCCAGAGTAAGATGACAAAGCCTTTCCAGGTTGCACCAGAAATTCACACCAGCTAAGAATCATTCTTGACGTCCACAAAACAGATAATGCTTGACCTTTTTTTGAAAAGTAAATATAAAGCCATTGAAAAATACTTCCCAACAAGCACAGCTACATTTTACATTCACCTCTGCCTACAGTGATCATATATAGCACAATGTGGTGGAGATTTGGGCTTCATAAAACAAAGGCTACTATAAATTAACTACCATGTGAAGAAATAAATTTAAAGGTGGACAGAAAAGCAGGAAGAAATGAACACTTGGAACAGGAACATTAAAAAAATAAATTATTCTTGACTGCTAAGCAGAAAAATGTATAAAAATTTATATCAGTCAGATGACTACATATGAGCCCCACTTCTCAAAAATTCAAATACTTGTTACATAACAACAGGCTATATTTCTCTTCTTTCAAAGACACTGGTTTATTTTTATTTATGAAAGCTGTGGTTTTGATTATTTAATTCAAGATAACAAAATGCCTCAGACTAGTCCTCAATTATAAACATGACATTGTATCATTTTGCATTAGTCTGAAGAGCCCTCTAGCGTTCACCCACCACAGGCATAATAAATTATTTCAAATGACTACAGAACTTCCTCGCAGATCTCTACCTATGAGCTCTACCAAACACCTCTAGCTAGTGGAAAGACAGCAAATTTTAGGCACTGGGTGATACATCTGCATGAAGCAAATAAATTCCATAGTTAAAACTGTTTATCAGGAGAATATTTCTATATTGCTTTTTGTATCATTTTAAGACTCATGGGTTTAAACATTTCAGCCGACCATTAATAATATTCATTGAGATATATATTTTTTTATAGAGAAAAAGAGCCTTCAGTATGCAAAATGAATCAGCTCTCTCATTTAGTCACCACTACTGAAAGTCAGTGACTACTGGGTCATGCTGCAATTATCCCCAAAGAGGTATTTTTCTATCAAGGCTCTATTCAGCTCAGTTCTTGAAGGACCACCCCATTCTAGTTTAGGCAATGAATTGCCTAAGCCATGTTCAGACCATGCTGTGGAAAAAAGGCACTATTATTATTTTACTTATTCACATGCCTCACTCCCTCATCTGGGCCAACAAAACTGCCTGTGGTGATAAGCTATGAACCCCACCACGACACACCCCAGAACTACCACAGGCTGTAGAAAAAACATACAGGGAGACTATGTCTTCCACCATCCACAAAAAGATTTTAACCTAATCCTCCACTGAAAAGAGTTGCAAGTCAGAGATGTGTGCAATCTGTAAAACAGCACAAAATATTCTTAGATATTGTCCAGAGGGATTCTATCACTAGATGCTTGGCATGTTCATCCATAGGGCAACATATATTCTGGACACAAAGAAAGAACAACCTCAGATATGCATCTCATCAGAGCACTGCCTCAAGTTGGGTTACAAAAATTGGCATCATCTATCCTTGTTGTACCTTCACACAGGAGAAGGGTGGTTTCCAGCTACCACACAATGATTACCATTCCCTAAGGGGAAACTGGTTCTTATCCAAGCTGCTATGATATCAGAATGAAGTTAATACCAAATTGTAACTAACTTTTCTCATTCTGTCAGCGAGCTACTGCTGGTTATGCCTTAGAACCTATTCTGTCAATATTGGCCATGATCCAAACCTAAAAGAAAAATATATTCTCCTCACTTAGCATTTAAGAAACTTCTCGTGTACTTACAAACATATGCCAGAGAGTTCTTCTTTACATTGTCCAAACAGTATCATGTGAAATTCCATACCCAGACTCTTCAGGCACCTTAAAAACAAACAAACCCCAAAAAACGCTCACACACACCCCCCCTTTGGTGTAGGCAGTTCTTCATTGACACCAAAGCCTTTTCTTCAGGGAGATAATGCAATGAATAAGAATATATTTTGACATTTTAGTCTTGATTTTTCATAATTCATGGCAGTTTTTTATATCCAATGCATCACTGCAATTGAAAAAGAACCAGAAATGTAACCTTGCAGTGAAATAAAAGTAAATATATTAAATACTTGAATAAATAATATTAGATTTCTGATACTTCTTGATTTTTAGAAAGCCTGTGCAAAAGCTTTGAGAATTGAGTTTGATAGCAAAGACATCCCCTCTGACAAGACTGTGCAAGACTGTCCCTGCAGAGTCCCTTTAGATTTGCTGCAGTCTAAGGATATATTATGTACAATCAGAAACACTGCTAAAATAATGGGATTAGGAAGCATAACCTCAGCCTTTCTCTGAGCTCTATTAAGTAGGTTAGACACATGAAAAGCCATTTAGTAACTACTTGCTCACTCTTCCATTAGTAAGAATATAAAACATATGACACAGTCTTAACTACCACATGTTTGTTTACAAGATTCTTGCTTCAGAAATTTTAAAGGGTATTTTTGTGTTGCAGTTACTGTAAGGACAAAAATCACAAATTATTTTAAATAGGGAATGAAAATGTCAATTCACTGTCCTCAATTATAGAGTGTTTGTACAAAAGCTTTAGAATTGTTTGCAACTTCTTAGCATTAGCACAAGTTAGTTATCTAAATATAAACGAAATTTATGTTTCCCATCAGTATCAATAAAATTATCAAGGGATAACAAGCAAAAGGAAAATACATAAAATCCTGTAATAATTAAGTCTATAAAAGGACTCTGTTAAGGTCATTAACCACAAGGTCAAAGCACACACCATTTTATGAATAACAGTAGTACCAAAGAAGAAAACCTTGTTTTCCCAAAGGAAGTTCACTGCTACTTTACTATTATTGTATTTCTCCATGTAAGTCAGTTACATTCTCAGTGTCCTGTTTCCCATGCCTGATTTCCCTCTTCCTGTAACCTCTATTAGAAAATGAAAAAGCAGCATGAAAGAAAGCAGACTGACACTAGAACAAATTAATTATGATGCTCTGAGACAGGGGATCGGATTATTTTATTATATTAATGATAATATAAATTAATTTTAAAGAATCCTACTGGTTCTACTTTACAGAGACTAGAGATGCCAGAAAAATATTTTGTTAAAATAAGCAGCAATTCCCAAGGTCAGGAATGAACTCAGCATGACATTATTTGACAGGAATATTTTCAAATACTTCCCATGACTTGAAATCATGTTTGATAGGTGCTATCAAATCAATTGTCAAAAAGACAAAGTTTCATTTTCACCCTGACATAGCCCAAAACTATCAACTAATCTATTCCCTGGGAAACGCACAATATTATATGCAAAATTTATTCAATATTCTTTTCTCTCCTCCTTAAAAAAAAAGGTCAGGGTAAGGAAAAATACATGCACTAGAGATGCCTGTTGAGAGGTGATTCTGTGGAGGGCAACTTAAGTAAGTGTATTTTCTTCATCTGAAAACCATAACGTGAACATTCATCTTCTGCAAATGCTTTAAAAGAGAAGTGTAATTGGTAGTTACAAAGGTTACAAGTACTTCTGCCTTTATCTTTCAAAAGTACATTCAACAGAAATAATTTGCAAGATGTAACTTCACACTTTCCATTCCATACACCAATCTATTTTTCTTTTCCACCTCTCAAGAGAGGTTTCAGAAATTGACACATTTTCCTTCTGCAATCAAAAAGGTTTATGGATCTTATAAGATTTTATACTGATCTCTTCAAGTTCTGGGCTCCCCAGTTCAAGAGAGACAGGGAAATACTGGAGAGAGTCCAACAGAGACTACGAAGATGATTAAGGGACTGGAATGTCTCTCTCAGGAGGAAAGGCTGAGAGCCCTGGGGCTGTCGAGCCTGGAGAATAGAAGGCTGAGAGGGGATCTGATCAATGTTTATAAATATAAGAAGGGTGGGCGTCAAAAGGATGGGGCCAGACTCCTTTCAGTGGTACCCAGTGATGGGACAAGGGGCAACAAGCACAAACTGGAACACAGGAAGTTCCACCTCAACATCAGGAAAAACTTCTTTCCTGTGAGGGCAATGGAGCCCAGGACCAGGCTGCCCAGAGAGGTTGTGGAGTCTCCTTCTCTGGAGACTTTCAAAACCCATCTAGACATGATCCTGTGTGACCGGCCCCAGGTGAACCTGCTTTGCAGGGGGGTTGGACTAGATGATCTCCAGAGGTCCCTTCCAACTCTTACCATTCTGTGATTCTGTGAAATGTCCCGGAACCTTACATGCCAAAAGAGGAGGAGAGTTAAATACTTGCCTAAGATTCCTTCAACCCATTTCAGGTGAAATAAGTCAGACATCAATAAATTTATGATTATATGAAGTCAAGTCTTTTTATATGAGAGAGATGTGAAATCAACACACAGCTGAAATTGAAGCTACTTCAAATTCTATGCAACCCAGACCAAATCATGGAGCTGCTGCACAATGGCAGTATCTGCTGCTGCCATCATCCTGCTGGACAAAATCAGTTTGTAGCCCCGGTACACAATGTTCCTTCTACTCATGTAGGCTTTAAAGACAGTGACCATCAGTTCTCCACAGACCTCACACAGGAAACATGAGATGATATAGAATTAGAGTGGTGTGACAATAAAATTCTGCACTTCAGAGCAGATAATAATAGTAAACCACCAGAAAACTGGCAGCCAAACTCTTGGGCCATCTGAGGCAGATGCAGTGTCCACCTCCAGGCAGTGGCTGGTCTTCTGCTCCAGCACTGTTCTCCTGAGCACACATCCAGGGGCTGCCTCCAGGGGTTCACAGACTTCAGACAAACACAGTTTTAATTCCTTCCTTTTAGAGTGTTGTCCCTCACAGCAATATATGATGTAACAAGCAATATTTGGCACAGGAATCTAAATAACATTATGAAGCCTGGTTTTATTCAGTTATTCACAGTCTTGTATCTATACTTGTCCTTTCTAGAAAAATACACTCAAACCTTTATGCTCATGCCTTCAAAGCACACATTTACCAATGGTGACATCATAAAAAAAAGCCCTAGAACTCAAAGCTCCATAAATTAAACCCAACAAGTTTTCTCTTGCAATAGTATTTAGGAGCTTTAAAAGTGTTCTTTATAGCACTCATTATATACATTTAACTATTTGTTCAAAGTTTAATTAAAACTGGGGGGAAAAAAGCAACAGCTCTAGAAAGTTGCTGAGCTCCATAGTGCTTTACTGGGTACTCCAGTATCTCTGGCTAACATGGCAAGGAGTGTTCTTACCTTCCTGCAGTTCCCCTTTTGTTGTACCATGGGTGAGCACCTTCAGCTTCTGATAGCAACCACAAGGGAGGTGCTCCAGCCCCCTGATCATCTTCATGGCCCTCCTCTGGATGCACTAGAGCAGGTCCATGTCTTTCTTACACTGGGGACTCCAGAGCTGAATGCAGCACTTCAGGTGGGGTCTCACCAGAGCAGAGCAGAGGGGCAGAATCACCTCCCTCAACTTACTGGCCACACTTTTTTTGATCCAGCCCAGGATTACACTTGGACATCTTGAACTTCATGAGGTTCACACAGGTCCACCTATCAAGTCTGTCAAGGTCCCTCTGGATGGCATCCCTTCCCTCCAGCATGTCAACTGAACTACACAGCTTGGTGCCACCTGTGACTTGCTGAGGGTGCACTCAAGTACAAGTAGCAGGGCTAAGCCCAAAATAGTATTAGTGAACAAACAATTCTCTGTTTTCTCACAACACTCTCCTCATTTTCTACTTGCTAATGTTATCAGGTTGTCTGAGTTGAGCTTGAACTAATAACTTCACATCCCAAACTCTCTGTCAGAGGGCCAAGGGGAGAGAATGGATAATAAATTAGTAAATGATCCATCACTGCTCAGTGGCACTCACCCAGGAGATGGACATGGAAAGGCAGGAGTTCAATAAATCCACAGACACCAATATTCTGGATGAGATGGACCCTTAGGTGCCATACATTCTCTCCTGCCCTCCCAAGGGTATCACCACACACACGCTCTCAGTCACTCTATACATTGTACTAGCCCAGCATCTACCTGCAACCTGTGCTTTAATTCATTCCTGTGTGCCCTCAGACACTTGTGGGATCTCCTGAACTGATGGAAGACAAGAGAACCATCAGAGCTCCCTTAATTCCCAGGCAGAAACTCAGGACAAAGCAGCACACACATGTGTCTTCTGAGGACAAGGAACCAGGACACAAACCAAGCGAGGGGACTAGGAGGTAATGAGCATGTAACCAGTGCCCAGGGGCACACTGAGTGCACAGCCTGGGACTTTTTTAGTGCCTGCCTTTTACAGCTTCTGCAATTTAACACACTCAGCAGGCTGCTGGGAATTTGAGTCATCTCTGACATAAAATAAATGTATTCAAATGTCAAAACAACTAAGTTCCAATTTTTAGGAGACTTATTTTTAATAGCAAAAATAAAGAAGTACAATTCTAATATGTCCACTTTTACTATGTCAAATCTATTGTCATCTTCAATAAATAAAATGTAGCATTACTATGTGTACTACTTTACATTTGGTTTTAAGCCCACAGTCAGCTAATCTCTGTGGATATTGCAAAATTCCATGATTAAGATTGACTTTATAGACTCACAAAAAAGAGAAACATTTCATAAATTAGCTAAAAAAACCCAGAAGTATTCCAAAGGATGAAAAGATTCATAGTATTTTACTTTTTGTTAATGACAAAGTATTCCTGATTGTTATTACATTTTGCCTTCATGTCAAAGAAAACTTGATTCAAAAGCAATTAATTAGAACTGTGAGGAAAGAAAAAACCACTGAACTGAAACTTACAATGTAATTACTACTTTAAATACTTAGATGTGATGTAATATAATGTCTCCAGCATCTTCTAATCTGCTGCAACTGTGAGCTTCCCCTGAAAGAAGAGCTCCTGTTTGCCCTCTTCCCCTCACCCCTCCTTTCCTCAGCTTCCTCTCCACCAAATCTTGTAACTGTGCAGACACAAAGTAAGCCAGTCCAACAACCTCACCTGACAGAAAACTTATTTTCCATCAGACCAGTTTACTGGACTTCTCTCACCTCAAGAACAGATGAAGTGTATGAACAGGTACAGAAATGTAATAGAAATCCATTTCTTTCTGTGGGAGCTGCAGTTGTACCAGACAGCACCCTGTCCAGCCACATGCTCAGGGCACAGTTGTAAGCTAAAAACTGACCTAATTTTATAGTGGCCCCTTCCCCCCCCAGGATGGTCCTGACTTCTCACTTGTGCCAGAATAGCACTGGTGTAGGCAGATAACCTGCAAGGTCGTATTTTAGGAGGAAATTCTTCACTCTGAGGGCAATGAGACACTGGCACAGGTTGCTCAGGGGGGCTGTGGATGCTCCGTCCCTGGAGGTGTTCAAGGCCAGGTTGGATGGGGCCTTGAGCAACCTGGTCTAGTGGGAGGTGTCCCTGCCCATGGCAGGGGGGTTGGAACTAAATGATCTTTGAGGTCACTTCCAACACAAACCATTTTATGATTCTATGAAGGTCTGGGAGCTGATCAGAGCCTTGATTTACAATGACAAAAAACCCCACCCCTTCCCAACTGGACCATGCCTAGGACTCAGTTAATCATGCTGTTAATGAATGCTGGCACGAGGGCAGCGATGTGTGCTGGGTGGGCAGGGGGAGGACAGAGACCCCCTTCAGCAGGGCACGGACTTACAGACTTCAATGTAAAATTGAGGAGTGCTGAGGTGAGGAAGAGGAGAGGAGCTCCATATCGTGAGGCGGGTGGACACAGACCAAAGTGCTCCCTCTCTGTAAACCTCAACCAGTCCTCCTTGCAATGGGTGAACACCCAGGTAGGTGTGAAATGTTCCTGTGTTCTGGTGGGGCTTATGGTTTCCACATCCTTCCACTCTGCAGTATTATTCTTTTTCTTCTGCTACTTTAATTAATGATGTAGCAAAGTGGTCCCACTAAAGAAGCTTCGCTTCTGCAGTGAAGAAATAGGAATTGTCTTCCTACTCCATTACTATTTATTAAATAAAACCAAACTTTTTTTTCTCTGTATCTATTTTTCTCTAGTCCATTACTACTTACTAAAGGAAAACAATCATTTTACATTATCTGGGTTTTTTTCTTCCCATCCTCATCTTAATTGTACTGGAGACATCTGGAAATCTATTGCCATAAGAATATTGAATAACTGTACATTCAACATTGGTCCATTCACCTCTCTCCTCATAAGCTATATAAAAACATCAGTTAATTCATTTTTTAAAAGACCTATACACTTGCATTTTCAAATATCCTTAAACACTTGGGCTTTCTTGGACTTTTTCAAATGTATGTGGAAATGTCAAATGGCATAGACAAATATATACAAGCTTACATATTATACAATATTTTCCAGAATAAAATGCAACACAGAAAGCTGAAATGGACCAGTTGTCAGCTCCACAAAGGCAGAGACAGAATGTAGTAGGGAAAAAAAGGCATTATGAAAAAAAAAAAAAGGTTTTAAAGTCCTAATGTTCTGTAAGGATGAAACATTTAATTTACCTGAGCAAAAGACAAAATATAAATGATTACAAGTCTATGAACACCACTTGTACTTGACAGAAGACTCCCAGGCACAAAACCACATATCCTCAGAAGAAAGTAGAAACCAACACCTAGTAGCACTTCCAAAAAAAGCTGTTTCCAACTGCTCTGAACTGTTTGAATTCATTTTCAAGACTGTTTTTCTGAGGTAAGGAGCAGAGCCCATGCCAAAGAATGTGATCTGTTCCGTTAGTCAAAGGGAGTATTTAGTTTGGGAAGCATCAGGAATGTTCAGGGGGGCATATTTTGGGGCTTGTTGCAGGTTACTACCAGGAAAATTCCAGATTACTGGGACTAAATTAGAGAAGAGAATAATATGCAGCTACTTAAAGGTTATAGAGGAGTTTAATAAGCATTACTACACACTAAGTTTGAAAAGTAGTCAGTGTTCCCAGCCAGAACCACATAAATGAGAAAGATTCCATATGTTCATCCAAATCAATCTGTACAGAACTTAACCATAATTCCCGAGAAGGACAAGTGCCTTATCCTGCTACTAACTGCATCCACAATTTCCTCTTGCACAGTTTCTGCAGGATGGACTTGCTGCAAGAGTATCTTTGACATCAGGGATGTCCACAATATAAGAAACAGACTTTGGTACTACTGAAAGAGTGTGGAAAGCTGCTCAAGGAATGCCTGAATGAAAAAGGACTCTTAGAGCTTACCTAGACAAAGAATCTATGCTGTATTAATTGAGGGCAAGGATTTACAGTGCAAATTCAAACACTCAATAACTCCTCCCACATGCAATGGGTTGAACACTCCAGGATAATGAACTATTTCATGTGCAACAAAAATATTCAGTAATACCCAACACAGGAGCCAGTGTGGAACATTGGGTGTTGTGAACATCCCACCTTATTCCATAGCAACTTCTCTTGGAAAACACAGTATTAAGAAAATAGAAACTTGAAAAACAACAACAAAACAAATCAAGAGTTTAACTTAATACTTTCACTTTCTGCAGATTTCCAGGAGAGAGCACACTCCTAATTCACAGCTTGCAGACAGAAAGCTCATTTACACAGAGACGCTCATGCCACTGGTGCAAGTCCTGCCAACTCCTGCAACTGAAGATGTCAGGAACTGCTGAGGACATTACCCCTTTTAGATGCTTTCCTCACCTCTCCCCAAAGACAGTCATGGCTGCAGCACAGCCAGCAATCAGTCCATCCTCATGACTCCCCAGTTCACAGAATTTGCTTTCTCTGAACCTAACTTCACACCATGTGCTGTGTGTGAACTGCCCCGGGTGCCCAGCAGGCAAACCTGGTGTTCTGCTACTCTTTGTTTCAATGTGATTTAATTAATACACTTTTGAAGTTAGCTCAAATTAATATTCCAGAACGTCCAAGCAGTTTATTTGGAATATTTTTTTCTGAATGTTCCTATGTATGCAATCCAGAGACAGCTATTCATTTTTTCTGAGGCAAAAAATGCAGTGAAGACAGGGCTGAGCTTAGCACTGGGCAGGAAGGTAGCTGTGAAGAAGTGTGAAGTGAAAGCATTTCAAGCAAGTATTTTTGTAAGGCACTTACAAAAATGACAAAAATTGCTCTGTTGCTTAGCTCATTTTTCAGCTGAATTACTTAACCTGATGGAAAGCCAAGATATGTGACCTTCTGTGCCAAGTAAGGTCATGTATCTTTTTTTTTTTAATAGAGGTTTAAAGTAGAAAGTACTCTGAAAAGACAAGCAAAACTTCTGATGAAAACTCAAAGTGAATGCACTTTCTAAATGATAATTGCCCAGGCAATTAGACACACAAAATAGATGTAATCTAACAGCACGCACAGATTTCTGAGAAAAAAAAAAGGTGTTATACCACCCCTATATTACTGATCATTCTGCTGCACACCAGAGGCCAAGTTCTTCCTTGGTAAGTCACCTCTTAAGCACAGCAGAAAAAGAGAAAATTACCTACCTACACATTTTAAAAGAGAAATAGTCATGAAATAACTAAAATCCTACTCTGATGAGAGCCATGGCATTTGTTTTTAATAAGTCTTAACTTCTCTAGTTAATACTAGATCCTGCTTTACTTTTCAGTATCCGTATTCTCTCCCAGCAAAGCCCAGAGAGGATTAGACAGAGGCTTAAATTTCCAAACTGAACTGACATTTACATGTCAGGAGTGACACAGAAACTCGCTGCAGTTGCATCACTCAGGCTGGGAACTCCCCCCACTGGCTTCAATAGCAGGACACATCAGCTTACAACTTCCTGGGGCAAAAACACTTTACTCAGAGTAGTTTCAGTCAGGACTCCTTTAAAACAGCACAAGGACTTCAGCAGGCATTAGGACCTGAGAGATCTTATATCGAATTTTCATAGAATCATAGAATGTATTGGGTTGGAAGGGACCTCTAAAGGTCACCTAGTCCAACCCCCCTACAATAAGCAGGGACATCTCTAACTAGGTCAGGTTGCTCACAGCCCCATCAAAACTGACCTTTAAGCAAAATTAAGCAAATTTTTAATGTTTGGGACATGCTTACCTTTCAAGATAAAATAGGAAGTTTTATAGAATGAGCAGATCTAATAATATTAGTATTACAATTTTCTATAAAGCTTTAAAACCTTTCACAGAAATATCAGCTCTGTTACATTATTAAAATCTACAATCCTGCAAACCACTATAGAAATCTTTAAGTATGTGAAAATTCCATGTTTAATTGGGTAGGCAAATTGGGAAACCACTCTCAGAGATATTTACAGCATTGGGATTTCAGGACTTCTAAGGGATGAGAGGCAACTACTTCTTCCAACTTAGCAGCATGTTCATGTTACAGAGCTCAGGTGTGATGAAGGATCTTGTAACCAATGCTGCAACCCACCATCAAAAAGTCTAATTCTCATCAATAATAAAAGCTGCTTTACATAGGAGGGTAGAAGTACTTCCCTTAAGGCCTAACCAAGCATCCAAGAAAGCCCCATCCCACCAAAGGTAGCAGCAAGGGTAGGCTGTGCTCATTCATGCTAAGTTACAGCAGTTCACAAGCAGAGCAGGACAAGCCTCACCACATAACCAGGGTACAAGTCCTTCAAAAAACAAATAGCATAAAGAAACTAAGAAGAAACCAGAAACAGACATCAGATTTTTTAAATATTTGTTCAATCTTTTATTTCCTAAGTAATTAAACACTCAATGAGAAATGGCCAGGCTAAAACTGGCCAAATTATGGAGTTGTGTTTATGCAAACAGCAGCCTCTTTCCCCAGCCACATTTCAAGTGGGAAAAGTATACAATTAATTTATTTATTTTTTTAAATCTATACCAGGCAAAGGATTTTCCCATAAGCTTTAGAGTAAAGTCAACCTCTGGACTAAAACAAACAAAAATTTCAGTGTGAGAGTATTTCATGAAGCTATGAGTATGCAAAGCCAACATTCAGACACAAGATGAAGATGAAAATTCTTACTAACATTTAGCAGGCTACTACAGACTACCACCTGTTATAACAAGAACATAACTAATTATTTCAAAAAACCTCAACTGCATTCATGGCACAGGCATTATATATATNACAAAGACACTTTTGTCCACACAACCATGCTTGTTTTGTTCCAAAAAGCAGTAGATAATTTCATAGAATCACAGGATTTTTCCAAGTTTGATAGTTAAGATTTTTGTCAAAATTAGAGTTTCAGTTTATTTATAAAATAATTACTTGGAGGAGCTAGGATATTTATTTAGAAATTTCATATGCTGTATCACCTTCAGCTGAAGAAGTACAACAAAGACCCGCAACAACAGAAGTTCTGTAACCAGAAAGAGTTTGAAGTGTCTTGTGAAATTGTTTTTATAAAAGCTGGAAGGAGTAATACCTGAGACATTCCAGAAACTTTTCTAGAATATGAACAAACCCAAAATCTGTTTTACCAATTCTTAAATCCTTTAAAATTATGGGGAGTAATGCACCTCTCTGTGTACACTGATCATTAAAAAGATTTTAAGTGAGACAGTTGCTCAACATAGGCCTAAAAAAAGCATCATTATAACCAACGCATTGAAAAAATGTTTAAAGTTAATTTTGCATTTCAAGGTCTTCCTTAAAATCTGCTTACAATGTACATAGAAGTGTGGAGTGAGGATACAGGAGATATCAGAGCTGTGGATATTTTACTCTCACTAACACCTCTTTGCCCTGGCAGTGGGACATCTACACTAATAGTTACTTGGTTATTTTTTGCTGAAATCCTGAAAAGCACAAACAGGGTAAGCTCTAAAGTCACTCTCAGAAATCGAAGCAAATAATTTTGTCACATTTTTCATGCCAGCAAAATGTGCATAATGAAATGCACACCTGGTTCACAAACACGGAAGGGAATATTTGGAAGTGCAAAGTCATCAGTGAGATAGTTTATACTGGATCTATGTTTGTACAACCCATGTTTGGGTTTCTGTCCTACAGCTGTCTGCCACAGACCACAACCTGGTGTTGCACCTTAACACCTTGAGCTGTGAAGCACAGTGAGGCTGCTGCCCCACAGGCAGCAAAGCCACTGAAGGAGACAGAATGGGTATCAGAACCACTTGCAGATAAGCCATCCCTGTTAGCCATGAAAGGTCCTGTGGGACTGTGCAATTTGATCAGTTTACTCTGCTCTTTTTTTACTGACTTTTAGGAAAGATATTGTAAATTTCCATTTTTTCTTCCACCATCCAGGCAGTCTGGATGGGAATCAGCAGCTTGCAGCCTATTTCCAGTTCTGCTATTATATGATATTCATGCTATGTTCTTCCTCATTTTACTAAGTTATAAAACACACACTTAAAAAAAAAAAAAGAAGAAAGAAGAAAGAAAAAACCAACAGCTGACTTTACCCAAGCAGATAACCCAAATTTGGAGTCTTGGAGGTTGTTTCATTTAGAGAGACTAATTGGTAAAATCCGATATTCCATTAATAGAATGTATCCATTTACAACATATGTCTATGGAACAGAAGAGGATGGGATAGAGGAAAAGGTGAGATAAATTTTATAAACATTTCCAACTAGTTTATGAGCACTTCTGTCACTAAGTAATTATCCTGTTATATATGTAATCGAGGAATGAATATTAACTAGCTAGCCTGTGAATCTTCTGAAAAAGCTCAACCACCCACCCACAGATCCATGTGGGTAGTGATGTGAGGTTATTCCTGGAAAGTCTATTTGTACTGTCCACATTTCAGAAGTGGTATCGCTCATCCTCAGGCAATTGAATATCTGCCTTCTGTGACATCCTTGCAGTAACATTGATTTGTACTGGGATTGCCATAACCAAAGTATTTTACA
This sequence comes from Brachypteracias leptosomus, assembly GCA_013401335.1. Taxonomy (NCBI): domain Eukaryota; kingdom Metazoa; phylum Chordata; class Aves; order Coraciiformes; family Brachypteraciidae; genus Brachypteracias; species Brachypteracias leptosomus. The sequence goes on from VYZX01000786.1 coordinate 246,777, forward strand.
GAGCAGTCTGATTTTTAGAATTACATCAAGGAAATAGGATAACTAACATACTGAGTTCCATGTAAGCAGATATGCTTGTGTTTGGGTATGTTGATCAGGAAGGCTTAGCCCAACTTTATAGGAACTACTTAAAAAAACTATATACAAATCCAGTAAACATTTTGAGAACTTACATAGCTGCCATTCACTGGGCATCACACAGTGTTTCATTTTTTTAAGCAAGTTTCCAAGTATCCCTGTAATTACTTTCTCCATATTATACCTACAAAACCCAGGTACAGAAACCTTCACTAATTTGCCTTTGATGAGACAGGAGGTGACTATTAGATTCATACACACAGGGCTGGAAACTTGTCTTCTACTTCCATATTCAGGAAGTCCTTCCATTTTTTCAAATATGAAAATTTAAGCAATAGTTGGTAAAACACCCTTAAATCTTGAGCAAATATTTTCTAAAATCCATCAACATGTAAATATGCTACTTTGTACTAGAAGATTTCAGAATCTATTTCTGTTGTGGCCATGAGAAAAAGACTGAAATATGAAAAAGTTTTTCTGTTTAAAGAAGCAATAAAGCTTAAAACTACAAGCTTCTCTTCTGTACAGAAAACTAAAATAAAGTGGAGCAGCTGTTCAAGATCAGTGAGTTTAACTCAGTGTCTTCCTCCACAAAGAATGGATGAAGCCCTTGGAATAAAATTAGGCAGAACTCAAATTCTTCAGAACTGCCTGGAGCCTTCCCAGTAAGCACCCAGTCACCTTTGCTTTGGGCAGCATCTCTAATCACTCCTGTGCCAGCATCTTTGTTCCTTTATAGCACATCAAAGTAATGAGCGCCCTTGAATTTCATTCCTGCTTGAGGTGAGCAAAATCTTCTTCATGTTACAACATCAGTGGACTTTTCTCTTACCTATTATAATTCCTGCAAGCCAGATTGCTTTATCTGGTAATTACCAAGGTGCAGTCTTTATTTTAACCTCTTGTAATTTTTATCACCGTGTCCACAGCTGCTGGCCAGGAATGATTAGTTTCACAGCTTTCAAACCTTTCCACATCATTTGAATGCCCTGTACAATGGCACATTTCAAAATGATGGGCTTCTTCAGCCAGCTACATCCACTGGAAGAACTGCTGAGTGATTCAGTCCTCCCAGCCTAAATGTACTCTCCCTTTTGTGCTTTTTCTTAATCGTTATTGCATATGAATACCTCTTGGAATTACATAATGCATGTATGTCAGTGCAAATCTATCACTCTCCAAACTTTAAATGAGAGGCACCAACTGAAATTTACTTGGAAAAAAAGATAAATGAAAAAGCAACATGGTGAAGAAATGTAGCGACAGAATTCATGATTATAGACTTTTTTTTTACAACCTTTGTATAACATTTACATTAGGCTGCAGCTCAGCAGAAACTTCTGAGTATTTATCTTAACTTTCCCCTTCATATGACAAACAGTTGTGTCCTGCATTCAAAATCAGACCTTAAACCACAATGTTTTCTCCAAAACAAGGATACTGCTACCAAAAGCGATACTTCAAATAAGCATTATCAAATTTGCTTCCACTTAAAAGTATTTTGTCAATATTTAAGTAAGTTTTTACCAATCCATTTCTACTCATTCAGGAATCAAATTTCTATATAATAAAAAAGATGGGACATTTTCCCTTTACAGACTTTAATAATGTTAAATATGCCTTTCTAGGTTCTCACACTGCAAAGAAACTTTACTTAAATGTCTCTCAAAGAAGCATTACCATAGAACAGGATCAAACCAAGAACCTGACTTAAAACCCAGTACATCTTCTGTCCTGTGCTAAACCCCTGCAGCTCTCCACAGGCTTTTCCTTGGGGTCCTAGACCGTGGTGAAGCCCACCTCACATTAGAGGTGGAAGCTTGAGGCAGAAATATGTGAAGCCTCTGAGGTCCAGCCACCAGAGAGGAAAATATGAGCTTCCTATATTTAAGTTGTCTCTATTTCAGAATGTCATTACTGGAATTCTTTCAGACTTTTTTTTTAAACTTTAAAAGTCCTTCTCATCTTGCCTTTGCAAAGCTATTTATGTGCGTACACATAAAATAGTTTCCCTAAAACTTTTAGTTCTGTCATACCAGAATTTTGACTAAAAAGGTCATCAGAACTGAATGCTTATAGCTTTTGGTCACACAATACAGCACTGTGGTTTCTTGCCTCTACTAAAAACATGTGTTACATCCATACTTCCAATTCAGCAAGTCCTATTAAAGAGGAGAATCAGTTAAATTGTGCATTATCCAATTTACATACAAATGCTGTATTAAAAGCCTGGCTTGAGCTCACAAAAGTCACAAAATGACAGAAGCTATTAAACAAATTCAGTATCCAGTTACATTCAGGTAAATCCAGAGTAGATTCTACAGCCCTGAAACAAATAGAGTTACCACAGTATAAAGTCTGAAGTAATTGGGAGCAGAACTTGGCCACCAGGCATTTACTCACTTCAGTAAACCTAAAGCCCTAGAAGGGTCAAACAATGAATAACTACATGACTTGTAAGAAGAAATGCCTAGAGACAGAGGACACAGAGGTGAAATGAGGATAAATGCTTTGCTTCCATGCTGAACTTTCTGGATTTTGTTAGTCTAAGCCAAGCCATGCATATTGCTTTAATATGCCATGAATATTTTCAGTGTGAAATTCCATTCTTTTAAAAATAAAATGTTATTCATACAGAATTCACATGGCAGGCCCTAGAATTTTAAAGCAGCTTGAATGTAACAGGCAAATAAATAAACCTTTAAAAACTTTAGCTGAGAATTCTTTTCCTATATAATAAATGTAACTGTTTCAACTATGGACTGTGGATAGTTGGGAGACTTCAGTATTTGTTTCTGTATCTAGTTTACGTATTTCAGAATACTAAGGGGTCAAATTTGAAAAGTAAGAAGGTTGCTCACAGTAGTAGTCTCTTCAAGTCTTAGAAGCTTTTGTAGGGTTACACTTGCACCTCACACGTGGCAAATACCTTAAAACATCTGTTAAAATTACAGACAGTACATGCTTAAATGAATGTTATCTACAAAATTAAAACCTTAATCAGGCTTCAGAATATTACTTTTAAGTATGTAAAATGAAACTTCCCACTGAATACTACTGCCACACCGTGTTAGCCCTGGAGCAAACCCGAAAACACACACGAGCTCCCAGAGTCGAGAGGAACCACAGGAAAACCCCAAAGCCGAGGGAAGTTTTTGCACCTTTTTGCAGAGGATAACGCAGTGCACACCCACCCCCAGCAATCCCCAACTGCTCACCCGAAAGGCGCGGGAGGTTCTGCCTAACCCCGGGCGAGGAGGGAAGGAGCTCAGCTGCCTCCCTCCCTTTTGCAGGTGCCCGTCGGTGCCAAAGGGCAGCCCCGGGCCGCCTGGGGTAACGGGAAAGCGGCAGCACTGGAAGTGCAGGGCCGGGGAAGGTAAGGGAGAGGAGCTCAGGGCAGCCCCATACCGGGTTTCGCACCACACGCCGTTCCCTACCTTTGCTGGGACGTCGGTGCTCTCCTGGCTGCGGCGCGGCCGGGAAGGTGGCGGGGGGAGCCGCCGCGAAGCATCTGCCTCCCGGCCCCGGAGGCTGGCGGCGAGCGGGGCACTGGGGCCGGCGCCCCCCGCACGCTCGCCCCGCCGCTGCGGGCGAAGGAAGCGGCGGCCCCGGGCAGAGCCGGGCGGGGGGTGCCCCCGGGGCGCGGAGCTGGAGGCGGTGCCGCCGCCGACAAAGGGCGATTCAGCTCCCGCCTGCCGAGCGCGCCGGTGGAAGGGCTCGGGCGAGCCCCGCCGCTACCGGAGCGCTGGGCTACACCGGGGGGGGGGGGGTCTCACTGAAAAGAGAAGCCTCTTGTCTTCTGGGAGGTGTCAAATTAGATCACGTCATGGCGACAAATTATTACCAAGATCACCTTAAATTATTAGAAAGCTGCAAAGTTCTCCCGTTTCTCGTTTTCAGTTCTTCGGTGGATTTTTTTTAAACAGGTTGCCACTAACTACGCACAACACGAGGAAAATCTCCAGCTTCACTTTGTAGCCCAACTTGATGCTAAGTGCAAACCTGTCCTAGTGCAAAGTGGTAACACCCCGGAATGTTTTCCATTCACAATGAGTTTAAAAATGTGTAATTGTAAATCACCATCTGTCCCCAAACCTATAGACCTGCCACGTAGAAATTTACAGACTCCAACTTGAAAGCCTCAATGAATGGACAGTGTTTCTTTTTCCAACGTGTGAGTTACAGAACATTTACAGAGTTGACTGGCACATACATGCACTATTCATTGCAAAACTCCCTCAAAAGTAGCAGGAGGCCAGTAACCGAGTGAGCATTCACCACAGGTCAGGTCCTGTCCTCACGGTACTTCATGAGGGAAACCATCCTGCTGACGGTTCTTGACCAGTGGGCAGCATGTTGGGAATTGGAGGGGAAAGCCCTTTTACCACCCATGTCCTCCACGTCAGCAGAGGGATGCAGGAGAACTATCACCTGACAGAGGAGCTCCCAGATCATTCCCATAGATCTAAATACAAGATCTAGCAGTAGATCTAAATACAAGATCCAGTAGTAGATCTAAATACATCACAGAAGGCATATCAGCCGTGCATGCTTTGACTGACCATACAGCAGTAGATGTTATCAAACACACACAAAGCAGTCATTTTCCAACACTGCAGAGTAAGATTTAACTTCATGGTAACTGGAAGGTTAACAGACATCCCAACATGGAGCTCAGTCTGACAGAGCACACCGTTGTCAGTCACACAGATGGAAAATGAGACTTCAGGTACTATGTTGATTCACTATCTGTGATGTTTATTACTGTAAAATGTTGAATCTTTGCATATACTCACCCTGAAACATGGCCCATATAGAGATTTCTAAAGTACAGTTAAACTGCTTAGATTCATTTGTATAAAATGCTGATTTCATGTTTGAAAGAATTTGTATTTACAAGGACAACTCTTTAAGCTTCTTAAGGGTAAGAAACAGATGACAAGGGTAGATGATGCAATAGTCTGCTAATCCTGGAACTCTTAGATGGGGAGTGAAACTAGGAACAGAGGGTGCCAGAAGTGAGCAGGACCCCCTTAGGAAACACTTTGCAAATTGGGTATTCTTATCAGTCAACAAATGTAAAATATCTTGCACAAATATGCAGTGAACACTTGGAGACACTCAACAGATGTTACTAATCACACCATAACTAGATACTGCTCACATAATTTTCAAGGTTCTCTTGTAAATTGTGTTAATTAGCTCAATTATCAGTTAATAATTAGATTCCTGCTTTCAGTAGCAATTATATAACCCTTAGCTTCAAAGGCCATATAATGCTTCTGGTGTTAATAAAGATGTACTTGGCATTTACACAGGACTTTTCTCAGCACTTCCTACGCAAGCTGCTGTGACATTTCTAGCCAATATGTAGTCACATGACTGTTACAGAGCATCTGACGTGTGTCCGTGTATTTATATGACTCATAAAAGAACACAAAGCAACAGTACTTACATTATTAAAAAGCAGCATCCCATAATTTGTTGCCTGTGGTATTTTACTCTATGGCTAAAATTCCTAATGAGAGTTATGGAGCACTTACTTTGATGCAGGGCACTTTCTCTGCACTCTACAGATGACCTTTCCTGTCATTGTGCCCACGGCAGAGCTGCTCAGTTCTGTGTTGAGGGCAGGACGCTGCAGTAACAAAATAAACACAGTCCTGAGGGACGTCGTCTACTCTGTGAAGCCCACACTTCTACTTCTCAAAAGCTTCTCCAAAGCTGCCATATGCTCTACACTGAAAGCCAGTCAACATTGCTTGCTAATACAAGCTGCTCTCAACTGAAAAAGAGCTGTTTACATTAATTAGAGGCTGGTAACCTCTTCACTGTGAGGGTGGTGAGACACTAGCAGAGGTTGCCCAGGCGAGCTGTGGATTTATTCAAGACCAGGTTGGATGGGGCCTTGAGCAACCTGGTCTAGTGGGAGGTGTCCCTGCCCATGGCAAGGGAGTTTGGAAATAGATGATCTTTAAGGTTCCTTCCAATCCAAACCATTCTATGAGTTATGATGTCTAAGAAACCTGTCCTTGGATATCTAAAAGCAAGCCCAAGGTACCTCCAGGACATGATGTTTTATGGAACTGCTATTTGTAGATGGAGCTACCTGTCAAAACTAAGAGTGTGTTTAACATTGAGACTATGGCAGTAGAAGAGCTGCCTCTCCATGATGGAATAAGAGCAGGTTATAGTAAGCAGCTCTTGCATTTACACCAAGAACCTCTGAGAATCACTCATCCCTTTCCAATTCAGCCTTTTTCCAAAACCAAGGTTTTAAGTTGCCTTTAGTACCTTTCACTGTAAACACCTTAGATAACACTAACATTTTATACCAGTACAATTATTTCATGTAGGTCTTTCAACTTTTAGCTGAAACTGAATTGAGGTAACTTCCTCAGGTTGCCTGGAGAAAAGGCAGCAATATAGAAGTGTCAATACAGTGAAACATCTCAAAGCAGTGTACTGAATGAGCATTCTTACTCATAGAAGTAACTCAGTAGAAGAAAATAAACCAGTTTCAGTCTGTTTCTTTTTTTTTTTATGTAATTCAGCAATTTCCCCTTAACACACATCTGACATTTTCTTCTTCCAAATTTGCTCCTTCTTTCTCCCAAATTCTAGCTTTGCAGATTTTTTCTAAGTCTTTTAAATCCTTATCATCTCAATTTTGTCAGGGAGGTGCAACAACCAATTATGAAACTGTTAACAGCATACTGAAACTTCTTCATAAAATCATAAAGATGCTCTGAAGGGCAGAGGTGGTTTCAAAAAAAACCCCCAGACTCAAGAAAAGTTGTCACAGCTGTTGAAGTTCTGCCAGAAGAAACCTGTGACAAATTGCACTTTACCTGCACTAAGAGTTTATCAGTTCCTAAAATATTCAATTCAGTCTGTTTAAGGGTCTGCCTGCTACTAAAGTGATGTCTTCACTAAAAGGATCAATGAAGCCATTATCTGCTATTTCTCCTCAAAATGCAGCTCTAATGTCATAAGTGTAGGACATTAACATAGGTAGTTTAATTAGGTAAATCATCTCCATTGAGTAAACACATCCTTCTTTACAAAACAACTAATTTATCATCCCAACCTGAAGCACAGCCTTTGGATGTCTCCTGACAAGATTCTGAACTAATCCAAACCTATTCATCTTACAGGAAGCAGTCTGTTGTCTTCAAACATCTGTCTTGTGCCATTTGTGTAGCCCATGGCTTAACGATGAGATAATTTTGCCTCCTTATTGTGTGCTAACTTCAGGCTTGTCTAATTATGTATTGTTGGTAAATAATTTACATTTTTCCTTTTTAAGACCACCACCATCTGTGATTGCAACAGCTTTAAAAACTTTTTTAAAAAAGCAATCTGCATCTCTGTTGCCTAAATTGGGCAGTGATTAGTATACACTCCCCAGACTTTCCTTTTGTACATAGTATACAGATTACTGTATTTAGAATCATAGAATGGTTTAGGTTGGAAGGGACCTTTCAAGATCATCTAGTTCCAAGTCCCCCAACATGGCAGGGACACCTGGTCACTAGACCAGGCTGCCTATGACCTCATCCAACTTGGTCTTGAACACCTCCAGAGATGGAGCATCCACAGCCTCCCTGGGCAGCCTGTTCCAGTGTCTCACCACTCTCTGAGTAAAAGAATTTCCTTCTAATTTCTAATCTAAATCTACCCTCTTCCAGTTTGAACCCATTACCCCTCATCCTATCATTACAGGCCCTTGAGAAAAGTCCCTCTCCAGCCTTCTTGTAGGCCCCCTTCAGGTACTGGAAGGCTACAATAAGGTCTCCCCTGAATCTTTTCTTCTGCAGGCTGAACTAGCCCAATTCTCAGCCTGTCTTCATAGGAGAGGTGTTCTAGCCCTCTAATCATCTTTGTAGCCCTTCTCTGGACCCCCTCTAATAGCTCCACGTCCCTCTTGTGCTGAGGGCTCCAGAGCTGGATGTAATACTCCAGTTGGGGTCTCTCAAGAGCAGAGTAGAGGGGCAGAATCACCTCTCTTAACCTACTGGCCACACTTCTGATACAGCCCAGGATATGGTTGGCTTTCTGGGCTGCACTGGCACATTACTGGCCCATATTGAGCTTTTTGTCATTCCTATTTTCCTATTCCACATGCTGTTTTGTAGTATTCCTATTACATATATTTCCTAGTTGTACTACCAATTCTACATGACCATACACACGCCTAAGATGAACAACTTACACCAGTGCAACACTTTCCCCTATTTCCTCTCTCTTCTTACCCCTTCACCTGCTCCCTCCCAAAGCAAGGGTCACCCACCTACAGCTACTCACACCAGCCAGAAAGCTGCTGTCAGTACCATGGGGCTTCAAGAGAGTCGTTAGCACTGGCTAGTTCGGGCTACTTCCTTCTGCCAACTTCTGGATGCTCCCGGCTCCCGCTGAAGGTACCTCAGCCCAGCCAGGCCTCCTCGCTGAAGGGGAAGCTTTAAACTCAGGCAGCGGGACCGGGCTGGGGGGGGCCGCCTGTCAGCCCTCTACTTTACAAGGGTACGGAGCAAACCTCCCCTCTCAGCCCCGGCTCCTGCTCTAACGGCCGTTCTCTTCCGTTGGCCGCAGCCCCCTCAGCCCGTCAGCACCGCTGCACCCGCAGCCGGTGCTCCCTCCGTTACGAGGCGGCTGTTACGGCAAAGCGGGACCGCCGAGCCCTTCCCGCCCTCACGGCAGCGGAGAAGGGAGGGCCGCAAGGGCGCACAGGAGGGAGAAGGCGCTTTGAAGCGGAGCCCGCGGGGAGCCAGGAGCCGACAAAGCGCCGGGACGGAGCTGGGCTGGGCTTGCCCCTCACGCACCCCGAGCATACTGGCTCCCGCCACGCGCGGCCTCCCGCGAACGGCCCGGGT
>VYZX01000786.1:255749-299497 GCA_013401335.1 Brachypteracias leptosomus
CCCATTCCCCCCCCCCCCCCCCCCCCGCCGCTATAAGAGCTCGTGCCTGCGCGCGCACCCGCCCCGCCCCTGCGCCCACCCCCTCCCGCCGGGCCGGACGGCGCGCGCTGATTGGCCGCCGCCTTCCCGCTTCCTTCTCCCCGGCCCAGAACCCGCCATTTTGAAAACCTTGTTGATTCCGGGAGAGAGAGAGAGAGCGGGAGGGAGAGTGACCGACCGGCCGACAGACCGCAGGACGCGGAGCCTCGGGGGCGGAGGGTGCGTGTCTGTTTGTCTGTCTGTGCGTGTCGCTGCGCGCCGGGGCGAGAGCTGCCGCCGGGCCCCGCCCCCTCCCTCCTCCGGTAACTGTCGCCTCCCGCCGCCGTTGCTGCCGCGGCCGCGCCCGAAGAAGGAGCCAGAAGCCGGGGCTCGGCCGAGCTGAGGTGGGTCCTGCCGCCATGGCCGTGACGGCGCCCGAGAGCGCGCTCCCGCTTCGCCGCGGGCGGGCCGGCCCGCTGAGGGGGCTGACGGGGGATAACGGAACGGGGCCGGGAGGACGCCGTGCGCCGGCAGCGCTTGTGCCCGACCCCCCGGCCTCCCGCCCAGGCCTCCGCGGGGCGGCGAGCGGTGTTTTTCCCCTCCCCGGGCGCTCTCCCCCCGCCCCGCGGCCCGGCGGTGTCGCTGCGCGGGCTCGGGGAGGGGATGGCGCTCGCCGCTGTCCCCACCGCCCTTCTCCTTGGCGCTGCCCGTCGTCGTCGCGTTCCCAGAAGGGGACAGGTGGTGGGTCCGTGCCCGAGGAGCGCTGGCCGGGGGTGGGAGGGGCTGTTGTGCGCGGTGTCCATCTCGGGGCGGCTTCGAGATACCCGCTCCCGGCCGAAAATACCCGCGGCTGAAGCCTCCTAAAGGTGGATCCCAGGAGCCTTTTTGGACTAACCGAGGCGTGCTCACAGACCTGGTTGCTGAAAAGTCTCTAACTGACCTTCCCGCTGACAGAAGAAGGAAAGACGACTTGTACTTCCCTTGCTTTTTAACTTGTGCAGCCAAGTAAAATTCAGAGAGTTGTAGTGTGGAAAAGTCGGATACTTTTCCGTGTCAAATGAAATACTGGTAGCGATACTCTGAAGGAGATTTTTTTTTTTTTCCAGTGGTTTAGCAGAGAGTAGCAAACTTTCTTCTTCCCCTGACTGTTGGTAGTATAACTCGTGCTGTCTGTCACTCGGAGTGCTGCTGTTCTCTCCCACCTGCTAATACTGCATATAAACACTTGATTTTATTGTTGTTTATTGAGTCTGACCCCTTGCAGATAATGTTGGCTTGAATATCAGAAAAAGAAAACGGTTAATCATGTGATATTTTTTTCCACAGAGGCTTATACAATGATGCTGTGTTTTGTTCCAGATGTGTAAACAGTGAAAGATTTTGAAAGCTAGATTTTTTCTAAAATTAGCAGATACAATTTTTTTCATTTGCTACTTAGACATTCTCTGTCAGCAGGGAAATGGCACTTGCCAAAGTGAGACACTTTTAATTTGAAAGTTAATGTTTAAGCTACTTCAAATACTAAGACTGGTCTTAAATATTCTAAGTATGAAGCATTTATTCTTTTATGTTGTAGATCTGCAGATTAAAACAAAAAAGCTGTGTAGGTGTCACAGCTATCTGAATTCTAAAAGCAGTGTTAATTTTTTCCAAATGGCTCATAACTTATTTTTCTGTTTCCATTTTCCATCTAAATATGTAGCTTGTTTAACTTATTAGGAAACTTTTATGTATAGTTCACCATGATTAGAAATAACTATTCAGTTTATAATAAGGTGCACTAAAATTGGGATATCTTAAAGCATTGCAGTTCTTAATAGCTGCTTTGAGTGCGTGTTCTCAAATGCTCCAAAATGCAAATTTGAAGACTTATGTGTGGAAAGAATTTGTAACTTTTTAAACTGTTTTCAGCCGGGCTAGTTGCAGAATGGATGGCAACTCCTGAGAAATTTTATGTATTGTGTATATGCAGGATACTTTAGTGTCCTAAAGAATGTGAACAATCACAATTCAAGCACTATGATATTACTTCTACTGTACAAGTTTGGTTTTTTTAAGCAGGATTCCTGTATTTTCCCTGTGTAATGTTGTACTGATGATGATTTCCCTGACTGCTTTTTGCAGAACCATACACCATGTCTTCTGTGGTTTCATCAAAAGAAGATACAATGTCATCTGAAAAAGCAGATGAGAAACAACCTGAAACTGAAAACAAAGCTGAAGAAAGTGATGAAGATGAAGAGGAGGAAGAGGAGGAGGAGGAAGAAAAGGGTACTTGTTTTTCCACTGAATAAGTTGTTCTTTAAAGAACACCAAGCTTCCTGAATGCAGTCTCCTCTGATCTCAGCTAGTTGTACAATTACTGTACAAGCAGGGCAGGTTGTGTGTCGTGGCCTGGAGTTGAAGAGGATACTCAAGGAATACAGGATGTGATGAGGGAACTGCTGTGCAAAAATGTTCATTTCCATCATGAAATCTCTCAGCACCTGCTTTGCAATTGAAAGCATCCATGGAAATAGAGCCACAGTGTGGCACCTGAAAACCAAGTCACTGGTGGTCTTGGCTTCTTAAAAGAGCTAAAGTAGAAAGAAAAGAGATTATGCTCTTTGGGAAACAGTAGAGTAATTAGAAATAGATTTTTATAAACAGCTGTTTCTTGTGTACACACAATTGTTTTGCTCTGTTTTCAGCAGATATGTAGCCAGTTTTGATTATATTCATAGAGATTTGAAGCTACTTTTTGGAAGTTAAAGCCAGGATAGCCCATCTGTTCAGCACTAAGGGTACTTTGACTTGAGGTCAAGTATTTTAGTATGAAATATTTAGGTGAAGGTTTGGGTTTTTTCTTCTGACATACTATCATTGGAGTAGTGTGCAATATATATATCTAAAATATCCTCACGGGATGAAGTTCCCTTTAGGAAATGCCCAGTCTTGTCTTCAAGACTAAGTTGGATGCAGGATTGTAGTTAAGAACTAGAGACTCCTCTAGTTTATATATATATGTGTATGCAGCTCTATAGAATCCCACTAATCTCTTAGCCAAAGATTTGAAGATGTCATAGTACCTGGTTATATCATTATCAATTTTTGGTTTGCCGTTTCAAAGACTCAGTCTTGTGTTGCCTGTCACTGCAGTTGAATCCACTTAAGCAATGAAAAACACTGTTTTAAGGAAACTGTCTTTTGCAGAAAAGAGTCTCATTGTTGAAGGAAAAAGGGAGAAAAAGAAGGTAGACCGACTGACCATGCAAGTGTCCTCCTTGCAGAAGGAACCTTTTACAATTACACCAGGTAAGCTTGTCCTCTCACCTGACAGCTGGGAGTGTTGGGAATGATAATGAACCCTCCTCAAAGATCAGATGATTACTTTGTTGTAGATGAGGCCTGACTTAAGAGACATGATCCATTCTAAAATAGTAAAGCTGTTATATGAAACCCCTCTTTTATTCTGTAGCATCAGTTTAAACCATGCAAGTTATATAATGTTTAAACTTACCTGGAATAGGATTTTCAGTACCAATCCACCACTAACAAAAGCTAGAATAAAAAGAAATGCCAAGTCCTTGTACTCTGGCCTAGGTAGTATCAATTAAGATGAAGAGATTGTCAGGATGCCAGATTGATAGGGAAAGGCCTGCTTAATGTTTGACCTACTATAATGTTTGGTGTCTATTCTGAAATAACTTTGCTTTTTAAAAAAACCCCAGTATTTGAAATTATAAACACACAGATAAATATGAATGTGATGAGTAGCATAATTGATTTTAACTGTTGCAGGAAAAGGACAAAAACTCTGTGAAATTGAAAGGATACAGTTCTTCCTGAGTAAAAAGAAGACAGACGAACTCAGGAACCTGCACAAACTCCTCTACAACAGGCCAGGCACTGTAAGAACTTAAAATCAGTCTTATTCATCTGCTAGTTCTCATGTGAAAGTATTTGTAGAATAGTTTTTACATTTGCATGTGTGGTTCTACTTAAGGGTCATTTATTACAGACTTCTTAGAAAATGAATATTACAGGACCTGTTAGGCAAGCCCCTAATTTTTCTAACTCCTGTAAATTGCTCTCCCTAAAAAAATCCTACCAAAAGGTGTACTGAATTTATATATATTCTGCTATATTCAAGTCTGCTTGAATATAGATTTATTTTTTTTTTAATGGGGAAAGGGGTAGTTAACCTTGTGAGGACAAGTTGGAAATAATTCATAGCACACATGCAAAAAGCTGCTGACATGCAGAGTATGGTCAAAATACTCCATGTAGTTGTTTTGTTCAATGTAGCTTTTTGTTAGTACTTTTCTTTCTTCTATGTTTGAAACCTCTTAGTGTGTTTTAATGCATTGCTGCTTACCTAGTTATTTTCTCCTTCAGTTTGCACAAAGCAGCAGAAAGTAAAACTACATTGTTTTGTCTTAATAGTGATTTTTGTCACATTTATCTAAGAAAATTAAAATATTAGTTAAAAACTAATATGCTCACTTTTGTATTAAAGAATGAAGCTTAACATACAGTAGCAAATCTTTTTTTGAACTCTTTATAAATCAAATTTGTATATTACTATTTATGATTGTGCCTTAATACGGCCCATTTTCCTTTGTAATAGAGGTAAAACTGATATAGAGAAATTAATGTAGATTAAATTTTACTGTTTCAATACGCTTACCATATTTATAGGAATTTGGTTTTGATTTCTTTATGTATTTTGGGAACTTGAAGAGCTAGCAGAGGAACTGAACAGATGCACACTAGCTGTAGGATCCCAGACCACTGCCACAAATGCAGTGCTTGTTTAAATGGCAAAGAAAGATCTGTTGCCTCAAGTATTCAGTGAAAGAACAGTGTATATTCACTAAAACCTACTTCTGTGAATTATACTGGTTTTTCAGTATGGCAGTAAACCAGACCAGACAATTTCTGACTCAGTGCTTGCAGAATTTTGCAGGCTATTGGATTGTCCTGCTTTAGGCTTTAGTTGTTTGGTAGGAAAGGTGCAATGACAGAACCATGTAACTTTCTGATTTAACTGGCTTTGCTGTGGAAGTTGTCAAACTGTGTCCATTTACCCTTCATGAAACCAGTAAGGCTTTTCTATCATCTTTGGGTGGAGGTACTGGGATACCTTTACCTCAGAGTCCATCTTCCCCACTTTAGATTGCACATCTGAGACATAACTGATTTAAGAGACTGTATTGGTTATTGATTATGCAACACACTACTAAGAAACTAATAACTCAAGGATACTTCTATTATTAATTGATTTAGTAATCAATAATCATCTATCAACTAATAGACATACAACTGTTTTGCATATAATGATGAAATTGCAATGATGTAGTTGTAAATTGATACTTGACACTCCTGAATCCCACTAATCCAGCTGGATTGCTGCAGCATCCCAGTGGTTTGAGTCCAAAGATATGAGAATATATTATTTGCTTGGGAATATGTCAGTATGGCTTCATCCAAAGTTATATTTAATCAGAATTATAGGGAACTCAGAATGCTGTTTAATATAGCGAAGATAAGATGTTGTCTTCAGTGCACGTTCTATATGTGCTTTGGATTGTAATTAACATTTTTAATGAAACGTACCAATACCATCTGCCAATTTTCTCTATGTGCTGGACAGAAATTATTCTGTTTGGAAAAGGAGCTTGGCTTTGGTAAAATTATAAACTAATGGAGAAACACCAGGAACAAAATTTGTAGAACTATTGAAAACCAGTTCAAATTACTCTTGCTAGTGTTAAATAGATCTCAGAAGAATGAAAGATTTGGGGATGTTTTTTAACTTCTTTTTGGTAAAAGGAGGTGGAGTGAAAACAAAGCACTTAATATATTTGGAGTCTTGATGGGAACAATTTGCCCATTGTAAGGACTGTTGCAATGGAATTTCACCCCTGTTCTGATTGCAGGTATAAGGGTAGAAGTTGTTCAAAGGTAGTATGTAAATGCAAAAATTGGTCATGCTAAAGAAAAGGTTCAAAAGTATAACTGTGGTCCTGTGTAGAACTTCAGACTTGCTTTACTTGCTTTTCTACTTTATTTTTACTATATATCTGCTAAAATTCACTATTCTACAACAAATTACTTGGTAAAAAGCATGCAACAGGCTTCTTAGGATCTTAGTTGTGCAAACATGTAAATAATCAAGCAGTACATTCTAAACAAGCTTGAAGTGACAGGTGATTTTACCTCGTAAGTTGCTAAAAGGAATTAAAAGTATCAAGATCACAGGAACTTGATTGTTGTAGTTTGGCTGTTGTGAGATAAAGGCAGGCACCATCCATGCAGGTTGTAACTTAAAGGGTATGACTTTCTGTCAACAGAAAATGAAAAGTTCATCCAACTACACTTGTTAAATCTTTTAAACTATTTGCAATGGAAAATAATCTGTGTGTTCTGCCCTAGGTGGCTTCCCTAAAGAAAAATGTGGGTCAGTTCAGCGGGTTCCCATTTGAAAAAGGAAGTGACCAGTACAAGAAGAAGGAAGAAATGTTAAAGAAGTAATGATCTCTATTGCTAATTAACATGGCTTGCTCATGCTGTTTGCTCCTCTATTTTCAAAATTTTACTTTAGATTAAATTTAAACTCTAAGCTGAGTGGCTGTTGCCTAGAGCTCTGTGATCTGTTTCCGAGCTCATTTAAATCACACAAACTGGTCTCTTAAGACAACTTGAAATGTTTTAGGAAGATTTAAATTGTGAGCATTTTACTCAGAATTCCTACAGTCCTGGCTAACTATTGCATGCTAATGACCAGATTCTTCTGCCAAGTGAGAGGAAAACTTATTTCCCTGGGGCAAGTATAGTGTTGTGAATACATTGTGCTCTATTTGTGGTGCAAACTTGCATCCTTCTATGCCTCAAAACCTTCCTCCTTCAGAGTCAGACATTTCTGCTTACTGTATGTTGAACATATGGTCTTACTCCTAGAATTGCTCTAGTGACTAGTCTGACAAATCTTTTTCATTCTTTTTATTTTCCATTTTTGCAATTTCCCCACATAAGATTTATTCTTTCCAATGTGGTAGATTAGGAGAGATTCTGGGGAAGATTTTAATTTTTTTTACTAAGATTTTACAACTTTTTTTATATATCCTGCTTTACATATGTGTGGACATGGGAATCTTGTTTTATTTTACTTTATGTAACGTGGTGGTTCTTTGCTTAAGAACTATAGATAAGACTGGAAACATAGTTAAGTGTATATATTTGTGTCTGTTGTCAGGCTGCAGACAGAAACCAGGGAGCAGCTTCTAGCAGTCAAATGTTGATTGATTGTTTGGGATGCAGTGCTGAGTCTTTTTTCCTGTTTTCTTTTTTTCCTCTCCAGATTTAGAAATGCGATGCTGAAAAGCATCTGTGAAGTTCTCGACTTGGAAAGATCAGGAGTTAATAGTGAGCTGGTAACCAGAATCTTAAACTTCTTAATGCACCCAAAATCTTCAGGCAAGGTGAGATGCAGGTTGTTACTCCTGCTTTTATGGCTCTGTTCTGGTCTCCATTGCTCATCATTTGCTTGTCACCAGTGGCAATACGATGACTGTTCTAACTCTAGTAGCAATGGCCTCCTGAAAGAGTAGCTCTGCTGTGCAGGCATCCATCATTTGGTGAGGACTTAGATGCTATTTGCTTACATTTAAGTGAACCAATTTCACACTGTTAGCACACATGAGTGTTGTGATCAACATATGAAACTAATTAGAGACAGCCATACCCAAATACCATAAGTAGTTTCTGCTTTGTGGGGGAATGGAGGAGAATAGACATAATATATGAGCAGGAAAGAAAAAAATGTAAAAAAAGAAGTGTTAGAGCAAGGAAATAAAACACAAAAGGACAGGAACATAAGTCCTTGGATGTTTCCTCATATGTTACAAGGTGGCAAGTGTATGTGGTCACCTTTGGTCATCACAAAACAGAATTTGTTGCAAGGCTAGAGAAACTTGCTTTAACTAGTGTCTGCTGGTACACTAGGTTCAGCTGCCAAGCCTACTAAACTCTATTAATCTTGGACTTTCAATTTTTAAATTAAAACCAATACTTAAATAGTTAGACTGTTCCTCAGGAAATTAAATTTATTCCCAGCAAAGACTGATAAGTGATGTGAATAAGGAGCCTGCAGCTGTCTTAGGGACACAAAGTGCAGTTTTGCATAAGACACGACAGAATTCCTGCTTTTAAGTCTTCAGAAGGGTTGTCAGCTCATTTGTTACCAGAAAAAAAACCCCTTCCTTCCTTCTCTGTGTTTTCCTACATAGGTAGGAAAAAGGTTCCTTCTAAATTGTTCTTTCATGCTTCCCTAAACCTTTGAAGATTGATTTGGTTTGGTAGGGGAGTAGAAGGAGTGCTTAGCTTAGAACCTAAATTTCATTTTGCTAAGAGCTGAAATTTCATTTTACTGAGAACTGAAATTTCATTTTACTCAGCTCCACCTCTGTAAGGAATTTCTGCTTACTGCAAAGTGTTCTAGCTTAAGTGTAGTGCATGGAATTGTCCTGGGTTTTGTTATCTTGGAGACCTCTGTATTTTAGTGTTATTTCATGTGATTTGAAGACTTGATTATTTTTTTTAATTACACACATCCCTGTCTCTCAGCCATTGCCAAAGTCCAAAAAAACCCCAAGCAAAGGTGGCAAAAAAGAACGGAGTAGCACTGGAACAACAAGAAAAGCAAAACGCACCAAGTGCCCAGAGATCTTGTCAGATGAATCCAGCAGTGAAGAAGATGAAAAGAAGAAGGATGATTCCTCTGAAGAGAAAGAAAGTGAAGATGAGGTAATGAGGATTTTTGTTTGTATTTCAACATAGGGCTACAATTTGTTGTTATGTGGTTGTTATTGATCGGTAATTCTTGGAACATGCAGAGTCAGGGGGTAAGTGATGTTTAACTGAATGAATGGTTTGAAAGAAAAGAACACATCTGCATTTCATAAGACATTTTCATAATTTCTTAGTGCATTAAAGACTCAATAAGATGTAAGGCAAAGGTTCAGATTCTTGTATGTATTTATGCACTGTATAAAACCATTTGCTATATGTCATTTTGGGGCAGGCAGGGTTTCAAATATAATTGATTGACCTTCTTGTATCCTCTTGTGATGACTTAATGGTCATTTCATAAAAATTCCCAATATCTATCTATCTTTTTTTCTATGTAGGGTTTGATTGGATACATAGAATGTAACTGAATCCTTTAGAGGTCTCTGACCTACCTGGTTGCATTGGTTTTGGATCTTGGTTCCATATTCCTATGGATCTTATGTCCTGCTCTCTCTTTTAGGGTTCTGTGCCTTAGATCACAGAGAAAGGGAGCCACATAGTAAGCAGCCTTACAAAGATCCCTGTAATCTCCAAAGTGATCTCATCTCACTGTATTTTCAGTTCCTGTTTTCCTTGAAGCTGCTTTTAGCCTTGAATAGTAAGAGAGAAATTAGATTAACTTTGTATTTAAATGCAAAATACCTTTCCCTGTGTGTTCCCTTTCAGCCCTGCACTTGTTCACAGAATAGACACAAAACATGAAGGGCCAGTACAAGTGTACAGCTGATTTCTGCACAGAGTGTGCAACAATTTGTCCGTATGCTTGGAGCCTGAAAAAAGAAATGAAAAAGAGCTACAGAGTCCATCTTATCCTATATTTTGTTTTAAGTGGGACTACCTTTTTAGCCTTAATCAGAGCCTTGCAGCAAACAGCAGTTAATCGACTGCTGTGTTCAAGGAAATTCTTTATATAAACCATGGAACCCTTGGCTGTGCTTCCAAACCCTTATTTACTTGGGTTACATTCTGTCTACTGTGGGGGAAGTGTGACAGGCTGTGAAGTAAATAGTCTGAGCTATAGAAAATAGTAACAAAAATCTTTTGTTGAAGAGCCAATTTATGTAACATAAACAGTTTGTTTTGTCACTGTCATTTTGGTAGGTGTTGGTTTTAATTTAAAAAGATGAAACAAGCTGAATTCTTAGTTCACCTTTTTCTTTCCCCACAAATGGCAAATTGAAAGAGGGGTGAAATACTAGAAGTTAATTTTATAGTTGTTCATCTTTTCAGCAGAATAGTTCTTATTGTGAAGAGAGGAGTATCACTTTCAGAGGCAGGAGTTGTCTTTTAGAAAATTTTTCAAGAACTCAGTTATTTAATAAAGCCCCTACAGAAATAAAAAAATCCAACACACCAAAAACCTTAGAGCAAACCCCATTTATCTAACTGGATCATCTTTGCCTTGTTCCAGAGGTAGGAGTGAGTTAGGTCAGCCAGGTGATGGCTGAGTAGACTGAAGTCTTCAAAAACTGACATTGACTTGCGTGGAGTATAAGCTTAATTATTCTTAAAACTCTGGTACATCAGATTAGTGTGAATATCAGGCAATAGTGAAATGGAAAATGTCTGCATTTTAAAAAAAGTTAGGTTTATGGAACCCTTTAATATCTACAGGTGGAAGGATGTAGGCAGCACATCTGCTTTGCTGCCCCAGCTCTGTTGGAGTGTCTGGAGTCCTCAGAGTTGTGTGCCTCTCTTAATCACAACTCCTTCTTTAAACAATACAAACAAAATCTTAGAGTTACCTGGAAGCAAAAGATATCTGAAATATGCTCCTCCAGCACACAAAAATAATTTTATAAAAAAAATGAAATGTGAGTGCTGGGTTTAACTTCTGACTTTGTAGCTGGTGATGGAGCTTTTTAGCAGAAACTTGAAAGCTGAAAATCTAGAAGCTGCAAACATTTATTTAGAAGTGGTGAGATCCTTGAGTGTATTTTCTGAATTTCAACAATGAAAGTCTTTATCCTTCATTTAACACTGCAGAGTGAGTGCAGGTATAACTGAGCAAGCCAACATAAAGCAAAATAACCTCATTTATTGAATATTAGTTTCGTGGGTTGCACCAGGTAATAATGGGAGAAGCAGTTCAAAGTTGTATGAACTACTCTTAATTGTTTAGATGTGATAGTTTGCTCAGTTGACTACACTGCCATTTTAAATATAAATTGGAATTATGAATTTAGTTACTATTCTTTGTTTTAGTTACTATTGCTTTGTTTTCTTCTGTGATGTTCTTTCTCCCACGTATGCTTTATTCCTGGTCAGTGTTTCATGTTTCAGTACTTCTGACAAGACTGAAAACTTTCCTCAATCTAAAGGTTTTGTATGTTAAGCACATTTTTTGTGCCAAAATTGCAGTGCACTGATACAAGTATACTGTATGTATTTATGTTCCCAATTTAAAGTTATTTTATAAGCTAATTATAAGTAATTATGAATGGGAAGTTGTAGCACAATCAGACTACTAGTGTCTAACTGTTTGAGCTTGGGTCCATGTAGCAGGACAATGTAAAATGTAAAGGAATGTAAGAGTACTCTTTGTGGACATATTTCACTCATAGTGCAGAAATTGCTAGTAAAATATAGTAGTTAAATTTGGAGATTTAGTTTGCATTGACAGAAAGGATAATTTCCATTGTGGAAAAGAGGTACGGATTGTTTGGGTAGAAATCATCACTTTAATCTTCTCTTTTTCTTCTTTATAGCCCCCTAGAAAAGCATCTAAAAGAGAAAAATCAAAAAAGACAACTTCCAAACCCAAGAAAGCTGTGAAGGCTGCAAATGTCAAGAAGGCAGATAGCAGCACTACCAAAAAGAACCAGAACAGTTCCAGAAAAGGTAAATGCTTGGAGTCTTTCATCACACATTGTCTCATAGCTCAACTCCCTTGCTTATTAGGCAGCTTTTGCAGCTAATGGTGAAAGAAAATAGAATTCTGTGAATTGTTGGCTTGTTACTTGATGTTTCTTTCCTTGCATTAGTAATGAAAGAAAGAATTCTTGGTTTGGGTATACTGTATGTAGTTTCTGTTGTGTATGTATATATACTTTTTATTTGCATATGAACTGAAAGTATCAATCTAGTTCTCCCTTCTGCTGGAAGAATGTTAGCAAAATTCTCTTGAGGTCTCTATAGTGGCTTTGTGTGATTCTTATAATTGATCCAATAGTATATATCCCCCTGTATATGTCTTCTTGTTCAGCACCTTGAGATGTTCATTGTTAACATAGATCTGTGTTCTACATATATCCTGGTGCTGTTGGTTTTTTCATACCTGAGGATATGCATAGAAGGTATGCATACATTATGTTCCTTAGTACCTGTGTAAAGACTGCAGCAGTGCAGGTGAGGACAGGCTGAGTTCTTTCTAAGCAGCTTTGCAGAACAGGACCTGGGTAGAGGCTGGTGGATCTTGCAGACAAGGAGCTGAGCCCAGTTCAGCAGTGTGCCCTTGTGATAAGGAACAGCTCTTGGGGCTGTTGGAGCAAGCGTGTGGCCAGCAGGGTGAGGGAAGTGATTATCACCCCTTAGTGAGCCCTTGTGAGCCTGTCTTGGGATGCTGTGTCCAGCTCTGGGCTCCCTGGGGCAGGACAGGGGTGGACATACTGGAGAGAGTCCAGTGGAGGGCCCCCCAGATGGGCAGGGGCTGGAGCACACGATGTAGGAGGGGAGGCAGAGAGAGCTGGGCTTGTTCAGCCTTCAGAAGAGATGGGTCAAGGGGGACCATGCTGCAGTCTGCAACTGCCAGATGGTACAGGATGGGGAGGGTAAGGCCAGGCTCTGCTTGGAGGTGCACAGTGAGAAGATGGGAGGTCACAGACACAAGCTGCCACCAGGGAGATCTCAATGACCTGTTAGGGGAAGAAGAGCTTCACCATGAGGGTGGTCACACAGAAACAGGGCCCAGGGCAGTTGTGGAGTTGCTGTTGTTGGAGATGTTCAGAACTCAGCCTGGCTGGGCCCTGAGCAACCAGCTCCACGTTGGCCCTGTTCCAAGTAGTGGCTTTAACCAGATGATCTCCAGAGGTCCTTTCCCACCTTAAATTCTCTGGAATTTTATGAGATAACAGCCACGTCTCTGGCACAGTTGTAGTAGGAGTTACTAATGCAGCATATATCCATATTGCAAACACTTAATGCCAATATGGGCATATGTATGCTATAGCACAGGCATCAGTTCAGATTAACTACCCTACTTTTCTTAATACCCTGAGAAGCAATGGTTCAACTCTTAGGCATAGAATGATGCTAAACTCCTTCATAGCTTTATTTCTTGCAGAGTAAATGGGCCTGTGCTGAACTCAGTGTGTTTTCAGATTGGCTGCTGGCAGTACTAATGTGACTGGCTCTGTGTGTATGCTTTTTGTCATCAACATGCATACATATATATATGTATATATAAAAAAGTTACAAATGTTTTGCCTATATGAAATATATCCATAATTTCTTTTTTACTCCTGCATTTCTGTTTTGAGTGTATACTCACAGTACAAAAATCAAATGTTAAGTAGGTCCTTCTGTAAGTTCATTATCTGGATTGTTTGGCATCTCCTCTAAATTTTGTCTTGCTGGCAGTAGAGGAACTGAGTAGATGTTGGAGTCGTTGGAAAAGATCCTAGGAGTGTCCTGTGCCTCTTCACTTAGCTTTATGATTCTCTTGGTTTGTGGTCATGGTATTTCTGATAACATGTTCCATAATATATCATTGCAAAATCACAAGATCCTAGTGCACAGTGCTGGGGGGGGGGATCCAAAGTCCCTTTTAAACAAATAAGTACTTTTTTTTTTTTTTTTTGAGCCATAAAACCTCAATTTAGAATTGTTGTAATAAATCTTTTTTTTTAGTTTGCTAGATTAATTTGTCCCATATTTTCTGGAGTATGTTTTGATTTTGAAACTGGTAGTTCACTGTCAGCAGATTGATAAATAAATGTAGTACTGATAGCACTGGCTTTGCTTCTAAATGGAAGATCTGGCAAGATGTCTGTTTTCAGGGAGAGCGTCTGCATCAGATGTTTGCAGAAAGTTCTGATGGCTTTTGTTTTGGAGGAAGAAAGATGAAAATCTTTTATCACAATTAAAATTATTCTTCTTATTTAGAAAGTGAGTCTGACGATAGTTCAGATGATGAACCTTTAATTAAAAAGCTGAAGAAACCACCTACAGATGAAGAACTTAAGGAGACTGTCAAGAAGTTGTTGGCTAATGCAAACTTAGAGGAGGTCACAATGAAACAAATCTGCAAGAAGGTAAGAACATGATTTTGCAATCTCTTTGTAGGCAAGGGGTTGTCAGGGAACTGCCTCTTGTCATCATTCCAAAAACAGAGGCTTACACTCTACAACAGGTCAGAAACAAAGTGGGTTTGCATTGATCTATTTATTTGCAAGTAGCTGTAACAAGGAGAGCTTTAATCTTAAGATATGCAACACTGATACCCAGATTAGTAAGGGAAGTCTCAAAGAAAATTTAGCTACATGGCAAGCAGTAGTATTGCCTCCAAAAAAACTGCCATGTATTAAAAGTGAAAATATTTGGGATATTGAGGCGGTGCAGCAGTTTGCTGCTGTCAGAAGGGGAGGGCTGTCCTGCTCCCTGCACATTTCTCCTGCTCACCTTGTTCTCAAAGAGAACATATGAAGAATGAGAACATTTACAGAATCACAGAATGTCAGGGATTGGAAGGGACCTCAAAAGATCATCTAGTCCAATCCCCCTGCCGGAGCAGGATCACCTAGATGAGGTTACACAGGAACATGTCCAGACGGGTTTTGAATGTCTCCAGAGAAGGAGACTCCACAACCTCCCTGGGCAGCCCATTCCAGTGTCCTGTTACCCTCACTGAGAAGAAGTTTCTTCTCATATTTAAGTGGAACCTCCTGTGTTCCAGTTTGTACCTGTTACCCCTTGTCTTATCATTGTTTGTCACCGAGAAGAGCCTGGCTCCATCTTCGTGACACTCCCCCTTTATATATTTATAAACATTAATGAGGTCTCCCCTTAGTCTCCTCTTCTGCAAGCTAAAGAGACCCAGCTCCCTCAGCCTTTCCTCATAAGGGAGATGCTCCACTCCCTTAATCATCTTTGTAGCCCTACGCTGGACTCTCTCCAGCAGTTCCCTGTCCCTCTTGAACTGAGGGGCCCAGAACTGGACACAATACTCCAGATGAGGTCTCACCAGGGCAGAGTAGAGGGGCAGGAGAACCTCTCTCGACCTACTAACCACCCCCCTTCTAATACACCCCAGGATGCCATTGGCCTTCTTGGCCACAAGGGCACATTGCTGGCTCATGGTCATCCTGCTGTCCACCAGGACCCCCAGGTCCCTTTCCCCTACACTGCTCTCTAATAGGTCATTCCCCAATTTATACTGGAACCTGGGGTTGTTCCTGCCCAGATGCAGGACTCTGCACTTTCCCTTGTTATATTTCATTAAATTTTTCCCCGCCCAACTCTCCAGCCTGTCCAGGTCTCGCTGGATGGCAGCACAGCCCTCTGGTGTGTCAGCCACTCCTCCCAGCTTGGTGTCATCAGCAAATTTGCTGATAGTACACTCAACTCCCTCATCCAAGTCATTGATGAATACATTGAACAATACTGGCCCCAGCACTGACCCTTGGGGCACTCCACTGGTTACAGGCCTCCAACTGGACTCTGCCCCATTGACCACGACTCTCTGGCTTCTTTCCTTCAGCCAGTTTGTAGTCCACCTCACTACCCGTTCGTCCAGTCCACACTTCCTCAGTTTAGCTGTGAGGATGCTGTGGGAGACCTTGTCAAAGGCTTTACTGAAGTCAAGGTAGACCACATCCACCGCTCTGCCATCATCCATCCACCTCGTTATATCCTCATAAAAGGCTATGAGGTTGGTCAAGCATGACTTCCCCTTGGTGAAGCCATGTTGACTGCCCCTAATGACCCTCTTGTCCTTGATATGCCTTGAGATGGCACCAAGGATAAGGTGTTCCATCACTTTCCCAGGGATGGAGGTGAGGCTGACCGGTCTATAGTTACCCGTTTACTCTCATCTGTCGATAAAAAATGAAGTTTTCAGGTGAATTAATTGTCAGAACAGGTGCCAGGAAGGGGCCATGTGGCCAGAAAAGGGAAAAGTGCCCAAAACACGGACTGTTACCTTGACATTTTCTAGTCTGTTAACTCACAGGTTTGTTTCCCTGGTACTACCAAGAAGTTGTCTTGAGAAAATTAACCAGAAGTTATTATTATGAGAAAACTGTATGTCTCTATTCTGTACAAACTTCTTGTCATGTTGGTAGTCATCCTAGAAGTCTGAAATTTGGTATTCTGAAATAAAATATTCTGCATTGGTTGTCAGTGTTGGCATCTGTTTTTTGTTTGTTTGGTCCTCTCCCCCTCAGTTAATGGAAGAATAACACTCAAATATAGTGACTCTTCTATTAGTCACTTGAAAGGATCACAATTTTACTTTAAGTAAAAAATAAATAAGCCTTAAGATTTTATGTTTGTTTAGCTTCCTACTGTACTGCAGGAGTATCTCACTACTTAAAGAGCATGTAAGATAGACCAGAGAATTTATTTGCTTGCCATGACAAGCTAGGCATTCTGATTTGATGTGAAAAATTCTAGTCCTGGTTTAGTCAGTGACCAAACATAAGCAAATACATGTATTTAAATATTGATGTGGTCAAAATAAGGACAGGAAAAACAGCTTGTCACTTGCCATAATTAACAGAGGCTATTTTGGCAGTTGTAATACTAGAAGTACCACACCAATTCTTGCCCTAATTTCATTTAAGCTCCTTCTATTCATACAGTACATTGAATGAAAGTAATTTGAGGTTTGTTTTGTTGTGTTGTTTTTTGTTTTGTTTTACTTTTTTAGGTGTATGAAAACTATCCTAGTTATGATTTATCTGACAGGAAAGACTTCATTAAAGAAACAGTCAAAGAGGTAAAGACTTTATTGCTTAGAAAACATTCTGGGTTGGGTTTTCTTCAGCCTGTTAGAAAGTGGCATGGCAGCCTGTTACACTCATTTCAGCAGCCTCCTGTAGAGTGTTGGAAGTTTAGTGCTTTGATAAACCTGAACTCTGGCTCTGATTTTACTTTTTTTTCCCTCCAAAAATAACCAAACTTTATTTTCTTAGTGTGCCACTACTACTCTTACAAATGGCTTTGGTAACTAAAACTAGAATTAAAGTTACTCTGAAAACTATGCATTTGCTTTTAATGACAGCCTTGGCTGCAGGGGGCACTGTAATTCTTGCACTGACAACATACCTTCATAGGTAACAAAGCATGAGGTTGTTTAAGCTCTGGCAATGAGAGGAGACAAAAGAGGATAAAGATGGATAACTCTTCTCTGTATGTGCACAGTTAGAGTTGCTTGGAAGTTTGAGCACTGAAGGTTAGGCCTGATCTCATGTACTCATGAATTTTCAAGTTCAATTACTTTTGCTTGCTCCAAAACTAAAAATGGAACTAGAGTTGAGGCTCACTTAGTGGAGTTAAAGTAACTTTTCTTTTTCTTGTGGCTTCATTTGCAGATGTTGACGTGTGGCTATCTAGAATAGTTATGTCTGTGTTGTGCATCTGTGTGTCACTATCAGCAAAGGCATAAGAGCAATTAGTCTGCTGTAGGGATGTTCTTGGTTTTCTGTGATAGCAGAAATAGAGTGTATTTTCTTGATAGCCTGATGTAGAAGGAGAGACTGCATATACTGGGATGGAGAGAAAGGAGAGAACTAATGCACTTCTCTTTTCAGTTGATTTCATGATCTGGTTTGACTGTGGGAAGTGAAGATTCCTGGTTTTATGTTCCCATGGATTTGAAGATCTGATAGGCACCAGCAACAGGAATGTGTCTTACCTTTGTGGTATTTAGTCAGAGCCCATTCTGCTGATCTAATGTTAAGAGTGTTGATGTAAATTGCTTTGTGTATTTTTCTTTAAAAAAAAAAAACCCAACAGCTGCATTTAATGCAGTTTTTAGTTGAACATACTTAAGTTTTGTGCATGGCAATAAGTGTTTCATTTTTTTATAGCTTTTGTACATTTTGAATCGCTTTGTATAACTAGATTCATTAGAACCATTGTAGCTTTTTAGTGTGGATTACTAGCTTGCAGGGGATTTAAAATCAAGTAAGATGAAAGCTGCTTATCTGCACATATACATGCAGAGACTGGAATATTGCAGTATTGGTTATAAAGATATTTTGAATACATATCCATTTGGAAAATAACCAGAGTTAGTCACATGTTTAATGTCTTTTATATTCTGATACATTCTACAGATGCAGAATAAATCTAGATTATTGTCTTGCATGTGTAGGCACGGAGAGAACTGTCAAAGCATGGTAACTAATTGGCATATAGATGTTATTTTTGTACTTTTAAAAGGCTTTCTGTTGTGTATATAAAGTTATTTCAGACTTCTTTTGTGCAAATCAGTTTTTTAATCCTGTTATCTTAGAATTTATGACATGAAATGTCAGTGTTCAGCAGTGAGGCTGTGACAAAAAGCAGTCTGTAGAAGTTTCATGAAACTGCAAATGAGTTGAGGTTTTACAATGTTTGTCCCATCTTACCTTGTACAGAAACTAAACTGTAGTTTTATACTTCAGCTTTTCAGCGTTTACCTTTGTACAAAAGACTACAGATACATTTTGTTTCAATGGCTTGACATACAGTAAATAAAATCCCTCCAAAGGCTACGGGAAAATTTCTAAAGTTCACTTATCAAACAACTCTTTCACTTCAGTGTTCTGACTTGGTGGCCTGGCATCCCAGAGGTGGGTATCCAGAATGTACAGCTGGGAGGCTTGGTGGCTTTGGAAACCCCAGTGGGGCTTCCAAGTGGGGCAGTGCTGAGGTGTGTGGTTAAGGTCTCTTCTGACCTTGAGCCTTGGTGCCTCAACGTGGACAATGGTACTTTTAAGCCTGCAGTCTTGAACTTTGGCCCACAGCTTTTTGGATCGTACTGAACTCTTTTCATACATTTTTGTTGTTTAGGTTTCTGTTGTCCATACACCTTGTTGCTGTTATAGGAAGCCCTACACTTAAAATCATGAAATAGTTGCCAAAGTGTGGGCTGCCACCAACGCCACGAGTACAGAATCCCTCTGACTGTAGTACTGCTGGGAAGACAAAATGTATTTTTTTGAATTTTATTATTGTACAGTTGAGAAATAAGGGTTCATAAATGATCTAAATTCTGGAGATGTTCAGCCAGTTAGACTATTAATCTTCACACTCTTTTGGAATTTCTTTGCGTGTAATCATTTCTAATAAGGCTGAATGTATTGGGGGTTTTTGTATTCAATAAATGTCTTTCACAAAAATGTAAATCAATTTTGATGATCTAATATTTGCTTAAATGTATAGTAAAAATAATAATCTATACAGAAACAAGGTTGTTGTCTTTATCTCATGTGCTAGAAACTATTCAAGCCTGATTCAGCAGGCTTCTCTACCTGGAAGATCCTGTTGAAATGTATGTCCTTGCACTAGGATAAGATTTGCACCTGCTTGAGCAGGCCCAGAGAAGGGCCATGAAGATGATCAGGGGGCTGGAACACCTCCCTTATGAGGGCAGGTTGAGAGAATTGGGATTGTTCAGCCTGGAGGAAAGAAGGCTTCAGAGAGACCTTATTGCAGCCTTCAGGTAGTTGGGAGGATGGGGAGGGACTCTTTCATCAGGGAGTGGAGTGATAGGACAAGGGATAATGGTTTCAAACTGAAAGAGGGTAGATTTAGATTAGATACTAGGAAGAAATTCTGTACTGTGAGGGGGGTGAGACACTAGAACAGGTTGCCCAGAGAAGCTCTGGATGCCCCCTCCTTGGAAGTGTCCAGGTTGGATGGGGCTATGAGCAACCTGGTCTAGTGGGAGGGGTCCCTCCCCATGGGAGAATTTATATCTTCTGTGAGGTAGGTTTGGTTTTTTTACATTTTCTTTGTGTGTGTTTGTTTTTTTCTTCTGAACTATCTTAGCACAAAGAGCACTCTTTAATTGGCAATTAAAAACATAAAAAATTTACCAAGGTCTGCTTAAAAACTGAAAGCTACTTGTGTCATATTTGGTTTGGTTTCTGGATGGATTTTCTACAAATACTTGATCTGCCTTGTGACATTTATGTAAATATACCAGTTGGGTTTAATCATGTGGGTCAGGAAGTGTTTTTAAGATGAGTGACCCAAATATAAACATTTCTTTTTTTTATGGTGTAAATTCTAATGGAAACTTTACTAAAGGATAGTGTACTTCTATTTATTGTATATACACATTACTTGCCACTTTGGAATTGCACAGATGGAATGGAAATGAACTCAGCCTCCTTCAAATACTTTGTTTAAAGCTCTTAACTGCAACCCAGTGTAGTCCTCAATGGAGAGGAACTGTCAGAGCTGTTTCCCTGCTAATCCATACCAGTCTGGTTAGGGCAAGGTCCTGCTTATCCTCATGCTATTAGATGAAAACCACAGCTGATCAGGGCTCTAAATCCTGCACAAACTAACTTGATAAAAGGTAACTGAATAAAGTATTCAGGTGTGTACCTTTGAGATGCTCAAGATTATATATGGAGTACTGCTCAGGCACATCTAACCAAGACAAAATCAGGAAGGCACAATTTTTAAGTGCCATCCCATTTTTTCCAGAAGCTCTAGAGTAACAGCCTCCTTGGACCAGAGTGGCTGCTTATAGCATCAGTGTTCTTTCTGCATTGTCTTGTTATGAGGCACATGACAAAGCAAGATGTATGACTGTCTGGGTTTAGATTAGCCACCACTAAGATGGGCTTAAAAATAACCCCTTTGGAGGCCAATGCTTATTCTGGCCAAATGATGCCCCTGGCAGTCAGCACCATGATTCCAATAAGGTTTATTAGCTGTGTTGCTGTTTCAGGGAGAGGATGGCTCATGGCCACTTGGGTAGATCTAATTATTCCTGTTTCCAAGTCAGAAAGTTTATTATAATCAAGCAGTTTTGACTGAGCACGACTAAAGCATTCCTGAAATGACTTCTGGTTGTTTCTGTTGTTACTTTAGTGCCCATTATTTAGGGAGAACAGTGGAAAAATCTGTAAGGCACCAGAATACTGTCTGAAAGCTTGCAATAAGAATTTTAGCAAAATCAATGTTTCACTTGCTGAAAAAAGTTAAGAAACATCTTGAAAGCTGATTTGTGTCATTTTCCTTCTGCAAAGACATGTCCCTCCTGCCTTTGAATTGGGAATTATTTATTAAAGCAGGCAGTAGGAAGTTGTATGTCAGTGGACCTTGACTTGGAGGAAAAATGGGCTGACAGGAACCTCATAAAGATCAACAGAAGTAAATGCAACATCCTGCTTCTGGGATGGAAAAACACCATACAGTAGTGTGGGTGGGGACAGGCTGGGTTCTTTCTGAGCAGCTTTGCAGAACAGGACCTGGGGAGGGGCTGGTGGATCTTGCAGACGAGCTGAACTCAATTCAGCAGTGTGCCCTTGTGATAAGGAACAGCTCTTGGGGCTGTTGGAGCAAGTGTGTGGCCAGCAGGGTGAGGGGAGTGATTATCACTCCTTAGTCAGCCCTTGTGAGCCTGTTTTGGGATGCTGTGTCCAGCTCTGGGCTCCCTGGGGCAGGACAGGCATGGACTTGCTACTTCACTTTTATTTCTGATCTAAGTTTTAGACAGCTGAGCTATAAGGAAAAAAAATCTTCTCTCCCACCAGCTCTTTTCTTGAAGGACTGTCAGTCTTTGGGGGAGTGTGATGAAATCTGATGAGTTGTAGCTTATTTTAAAAGCAGCATTAGTATTTTTCCATTTTAAAGATCGTTACATTTTGAGTGAAGCTAACATTTTTCAGGACCAGTGTCAGGTAGAACTAATTTCCTGCAGGGAGGCAGCATTAGGAGAACATTCTTGGGATACAAACTTTGAAGTGCTCATCAAGTATGACAGGGATAGGGGAAAGCAGCCAATCTTCCACACATCACTGGTTCAAACCTCCATGTTACTGGTTGAAATTAACTTTCAAAGGGTGTAGGAATATTTAAGCTGCTTGCAGTCAGACTTGCACTAAATGAACACCTAACATCCCATTCAAGAAGAACAATCATAGAATCAGTAAGGATGGAAAAGACCTTGAAGATCATTAAGTCCAACTGTCAACCCAATGTAGATGAGTTTTATCTGAAGTTGTCAGTTTTTATTTTAAATGTCAGGCTTGTGTAGGAACCTTTCAGGACCACAATCCTCCAAAGTCTTCACATGATGCTTGTTCAGTGAAAAGCATTAAAGGGTTCACTGGTGATTTTTCTAGCTATTTTAAAATTATGGGCAGTGCTTCTAAACAACTGTCATTTTAGCTTAAATCTCCTTTAGCTAAGGAAAATAATCTAGTACAAGTTTATTAATTGCTTTGTAAACCTTTGAGGCAAAAAGACACTGTTATTATATTATCTAAATAACAGTAAAGTTAGTACCTAGAGCTCAGGGAAGGCTGGAGAGCAGAACTGAGGAACAGTCCAGCTGTAGGAATATGCTAAAATGAAATCTTAAATCAGTATCAAATATAATAAAAAGTAGGCTTAGCCACTAATTAAATTTAAAGAAAAACACAAAAAACAAAACATGAGCATCCTGTGGATACTTTCCAGTTTTATTCTGCTGCCATTACATAGTCACACAGAAGAGTTGAAGTGTAACAGATCATGCTCTGCATTCAAATATTTTTGATAACATTTAAACAAATCTACTCAAAGAAAACATTCCCCAGTTCTTTATTTGCAGGGAATAAATTAAACACAAAGAAAAAAACACATACATGCTTGAAATAAAATTTAACATAGGTATTAAAAAATTTTGGGGCGGGGAACATTAACTAAAGAATGAAGTCTCAGAACCAGCCTGATGTTCTTATACATTTCAAATGAATGTAAATTAAAAGGGAACATACTTATTTTATTTACTCCTCAAACTTAAGTGCAGCGCAACACAGTTTAAGTGCCTTGGCACCAAAATAATATACAAACAAACAAACAGATTAGGCCATTGGTAAATTTATCAGTCTTATCCTTTTTTTTTAGTGCTATAAGAAGTGTGCAGCAGCTCAAGCCAAATGTGACAGTATTTGTTCAAGTCCATCTCTATTCTAGAACACAGCGTTTATCTACCTGCAAAGTTGTAGAGAGATTTACAACCCCAAGTACAAATTAATGGATGGAAGCATATGCCTAAAATCAAGTGTGTTCACACAAACTTAGGGCTGCAGAAATGGATGCTGAGCTCAGCTTTCCAGCCAGTTCCTACCTCAGATGTGATGTGTTTGGTTATTAAGCTGACTGAAGTTTTGACCCAGGTCAGCTGAAGCAGCCATTGAATATCATATTTTGGGCTTGTGGTAAATAAGCTTTTTTCCTCACCTTCAGTAGCTCCTCTCCTAATAATTTTGCCCTATATAATAAACTGAGAAAGAAACCTGAAAGTCAAACATACACAGCTCTCAACCTCTCCTAGTTGTGCTGGAAGTTGGCCTGTAATATATGAAAATTAACAAAGTGCAAATGGTTACCAAAAGCAAAATCTGATTATCTTTTATCACCAGAGGATTTTGTCTTGCTTCTTACAGCCTTTAAATTACTTGGAAATAACTTTAAAACTGTACATACTAGCATTTATGTAGAGGAAACTTATGAGCAGTTACACTTTTCGTATTTATCCATAGAATTCAGCTTTCAGAAGCAGAACAGAATATATATCTGAAAAACATCTAGTTATATAAACATCTTCAACTTGTAAATTAGAGATTAAATAAAGGTATTTAACAATATCATAGCTACTCTAGAACCAAAATATTAGGTATTTAAGAAGAAGAATTGCATTTATTCAGTAGGATTTTTCTTAAGGTTGCTTGTTGGTTTTTTTCCCAAGGATACAGCTCTATGGAAATAAGCATTGTAACTCAAAAAAGTCTGCTTTGTCATTCTTAAATGAGGAGATTGAAAAAAGAAAAGAGCCTATGCATGAGAAGGGAGGGGAAGAATTAAGTGCTTACTTTCCTTCCAGAAATCATGAAGTCTATACAGTGAATTTATAGGGAAGGTGTGGGGGATGAGATCTAGAAATTGGTTTTCATTAATACCATTTTAGGGGAACAGTATTACAACAGATACCCTAGTTGTGTCTTATTTCTATTGCAAAATATTTTTATTTCTTCCCTGTCCCATGGAAAAGCTATCAGATAGATGCTTAGCCCTTACTGAATTACTCCCTCAAGTTGTTTCTAATAATACTTTAATAATAAAAGAAAAAAAAAAACTTCAAGTCAAAGTGCAAGCCACCTTTTTTCAGCCCTTCATAAAAGTGTTAGTATTTTTCCTCATTCATCTTCACTTATTTTTTAAATATCAAAGCTGAATGAGCCATTAGGAACTTACAGTCCTTCACCCCCCACTGTGCACTCTGAGCAGTAAGACAGTTCCTCTACTCAGTCCAAATGAATTTGGAAGTTTGTTTTCAAGATAATCATAGAAATGTATTTTTAAGCTGTCCTGTTTCTACCTTATCAGAAGCACTAAGCAAATCTAAACTTAGCCTATTACTTTAACAAGAATTTCTCTGTGTAAGTATCAGAGAGGATCTCTCAGCGTTTAAGTAATGTAAAAGTTAATTTTTCAAGTTTTTATTAGCTACAATAACCTTGCTATAATTGCACTGTAAACTGTTCCAGCCACCTGATTTAAAGGAACAAACTTGATATTCCAAAGCCCACTTAGTGGAGGCTAAGAATATGGAAAATATTCTAGAAAAGGTTATTGATTGCAAGTGGAAAGAATGATAGTTGAGTTCCTGTCAAGGCTGTTGAGGCTTTTGGGAACAAGTCTGAACTCCCATGATATGACCAACCTGAGAAGCACAGTTAGTGGAAAATTCCCATCGTCATGACTAACTGCCAGCATTTTTAATGCTGTGTGTTAATTAGTCTGGGTTTAATCTGACCTTCTGAAATGAAGGTCTACAATAGCATGGCTCAAGCCATGCAGAAGAGGACTCTCAACAAAAGTTCTGTTAAGCTGTGGCCAGGGACTCCAATGTCACTCCTGCTAGTAAAACCTTAGCTGGAAAGGAAACCCCAACAATCTGTATCATCAGGGCTGCAAAAAAGGGTGGGGGAGAAAGGGGAAAAGGAAAATGAAGATTTTATCTTCAGGTACCATATACTATTTACGTACCACTTAGGAAAAAGGCAGCAATAGGAAACTTGAAGATAGTTTTACCCACAGAAAAACAATTAAAAATATATCTATAAACACCAAATGTCAGTACTTAAAATGCTGCTATTTTGCTCGCTTCTCGAACCCCACTCAAGTAAGCTCCTGTGACAGTCTGAGGAAAGTGCCTATTTGTGGCCTGCATTTAAAAACAAACAAACAAAAAAGAGATTAATTCTTTCTTAAAACCATTAGAACAGACAGAATTGCATTTTATAGGTTCATTTTTGTTTTTCTTAAGCATATAAACATTTTAAAAAGCCACGGAAAGCTTCTTAGAAAGAAATTAGGAGGAAATATTTAAGATTTTTAGCAAATTCAGCATTTGTGAGCAAGACAACTGGCCAAATGAGTCTGTTCTGCCACCTGCACGTTAGTGGGGCAGGTGAGTTCTGTTCCAGTGTGGAATGCACCTAGACCATCAGCAGTGTGCATATGTCATGTTACCCACAAATGGAGTAACAGAAGGAGAACCTGACTAAGAATAGCAGAGGATTCTGTAGTCTTTGGTCACACAGATCACTCCTGATCTGAAATATCTGGCAGACTTTCCATGCCCAATAATAATACAAAGAGGATTCTGTGTCAAAATCAAGAAACATGACCATATCTGTGTCACAGAACATTCAAATGCCACCTCTAGATGAATGCTGCTGATTAGCAAAAGCCAATCTTTCCTAAGAAATAGTTCCCCAATAACCTTAATCAGCAGTAACAAAGACACTTACCTCACCAGCAAAAAAAATTTTTCCTTGTATGTCTTCAGCTATAATGTCATAAGCTTCACCACTGCCCCCTGTTTTCACAAAGCTATAGGCCATCTGCAGCCAGGGGTCTTTGCTCCAATGGGTTACAAAAAACTTCACTGGGTCAGGAACCTCCTGCAGAACCACACTGAAAGTTACACGCAGCAAAGAAAAGCTCATAATTGCAGAGCTTTTTCTCCTGAATGGTTTCTTGTGATCTGGAGAGAATGTAGTATTACTATGCTACAGATTAGATCACATTCCAGTGTTAAATTCCAATTTTCTTTATTATACTACTAACCACAAAGATAATTGCTTGCAAGGCTTGCCCGATACATCACAGCTGCACTCTTGGGAATGCAACAAATGCAGATATTGTAACATACCCAGAACTACACAAGTTAAAAAAAATTTCTCCTCAAAATACATAGATAAAATACCAACAGCAACATGATTCAGTATGTTTACGTATAATGGAAGAAGTTTTTCTCTTGATACAGTGTGATGCTTTGCTACTTCTAGCTCATTAAATCTCAAGATGTAATTGTTTTGGAGATAATTTTATTCCAGTGGAGAAATAACATGACTTATCTATGATCAGAAAACGAGCTGGCTTGAAAACTGGGTTCAGGGAGAAAACAAAACCCAGGAAGTTGAGTGTGTAGCTAAGCCCAGACAGTAACAGTGTGTGTTCTCTGTCATGTTGCAGCAGACAAATTCCACACAATTCTACCCAAAAGAGCCTGGGTAACAGCTGTATGAAGGCTTAGTCAACTACAGCTGTGTCTTACTCTTGAGGAGCTTGTGACAAGGAACAGAAACACCCCTGGTTGCATCTTACACAACATCTGGTATCAACCAATAGACTATTCCATTCAAGTAGTACACAAGAGACTAAAGCTCAAGCTATCAAGACAGTGGCCAGCCAAGTATGGCAGCTGTCATGGACATCCCAGAAGTTCTGGTACATCCCTACAAGATGTCTTCTCTTTGAACATCTGTGGAGAGATGACTGAAATTTAGAACTGCTATAAACTGCAGGGACAGATGTGAAAAATCACTTCTCTAGAGTAGAGTCACACCCAAATGAAAGACCTGTTTGCTACCTCTACATTTTCATGAGATCAAAAGAGCAGGTATGTGGACTTGCATTGCACATGGTTCTGGTAACTAAAGCCATTACCAAAAGTATTTTTTCTAGGAAAAGTTGAGCTTTCAGATCCCTAAGTTTTTCCAAGATAGTAATCCTAACATCTGAACCATCAGGAAAACATGAGAAATCACTCATGAACATTAATATGAGCATTCCTGGGGATCTACCAGCTCTAACTATAAGCAGTATAAGACACTGAGGTGCTGGAGCAACTCCAGAGAAGGGCAACGAAGCTGGTGAGGAGTCTGGAGAACAAGTCTTATGAGGAGTGGCTGAGGGAACTTGGATTGTTTAGTCTGGAGAAGAGAAGGCTGAGAGGAGACCTTACTGCTCTCTACAACTACCTAAAAGGAGGTTGCAGTGAGATGGGTGTTGGTCTCCTCTCCCAAGTATCTAGCTATAGGATGAGAGGAAACGGGGTCAAGTTGCACCAGGTGAGGTTTAGGCTGGATATTAGGAAAAATTTCTTTCCTGAAAGAGTGGTCAGGCACTGGAACAGGCTGTCCAGGGAAGTGGTGCAGTCACCATCCCTGGAGGTGTTCAAAAAAACATGTGGACATTGCACTTCAGGACGTGGTTTAGTGTTCCTGGTAGCACTGGGTTGATGGTTGGACTCGATGATCTTAGAGGTCTTTTCCAAACTTAACAATTCTGTAAGTAATTTACTGAGTCATTACTGTCTATAGAGTGGAATACAACCAACATTGCTAAGTGACAGTCTTCTGCTTGCCCCAGACTTCTCTGATTTTCCTGTTAGGTTTTAACCTAATGATGAGCTGGGAGAAGGAAAAAAGGTAGAAATTTGTACCTAATTTTTTTGATTTACAGTCAGGATGTAGGGCCCTCGACAGATCATTTTGCCTGTTGCTCCACCCCAAGACAACTCAGGAAGGGTTGTTTCTTATTAGAAGAGTAAGGGATTGGTTTGATTTGGGAGTGTTGTAATTTCAGTTGCTTTTTAATAGGGGAGTGGGGAAATCAATCAAATTTATCCAATCATAATCAAATTCATCTAGCTTAAAGCTTTTATCACATACTGGAAGTGGTCATGACCAAAAAAAAACCAGTTTGGGAAAAGTGACAGCTAAGTAAGAAGTGTATTTGTATTACCACCCTAAGTACTGATTTTAATTAATTTTCCTTTCTAAAAGCACTTTAAAGTGTTTTTCAGTTCATTACTGTTTTCCTTCAGACAGATATAGAAATAATTCAATTCACATTTTTGACACTAAAAACATGTTTGGTCTCTTGTGTGTCTCAAAGGGAGCCTATTCCCTCAAACTGACAAGAAAAGAAAAATAGTTTCAAATGTCAAAGGTTCTCCTGTACATCTGCAGCAAGTTAAACCATCTCATAAAGGGAGGCTTCTCTTACCTGCTCCTTAAACAGCTCTCGAAGGACACTCATACACTGTTGCAGTACTTGTTTGTCATCTAAATTTTTAATGGTTGCCACAGCATCTCCAGTGACCACTGACATTAAAATGCTTTGCTTGCCCTAAAATGAAGACATTAACATAGGAGATTATTTAGAGATTATTATATTATTATTTCTTGACAAGTCCCTTTTAATTGGTATCGACAAAGAGATTTTCAGCTGCAAAGCAATTTCTGTTCTTTGGGTTTGATCCCTTAGAATGAAAGGTGCATATTCTACAGTATTTATGATCAAATTACAAATATCCTCTGAGGTCTCGTTCACAGATCTGTTACAGTCAGCTCCTTCTACAACTTCTTGAATTAACAAACCCTTCCAATCTACCTGTGTAAAGGCTACACCAAAAGATTTGATGTTTATAACATTATTTGTGACAGACCTCTTAAACTCCAGTTCCATGCCAAAATTCTACCTCAACTGTACTTCAATTTCAAAAAGTGGTAACAAAGAGAGTTTATTTACTTTTGTTCAGGATTAGGCCAATACTGAGACCTTATCAGCAGATTTTGGCACAAGAAATGAAAGCTCATTTCTGAAACTGATGTTTCCTTCAGTTCCGGAACTGATGTTTCCTTCCACTTCAAGAAAGCTGCTACCATGCAGAAGTTTCACAGATGAAGTGGTGACTCCAGAATAGCACACAGGTTCTCAACTCCTTTAAAGACTCTCCCTCTCTTGCTTACATAAGGCAATTCTTCTGTTACTGAACTTGAGAGCAAGCAGAGAATAGCTATCAAATTAGGAATTACATCTAGTGTCTTGGGGCAGCACCAGCACATTGAACCTCATGTAGAATGGGCTTAGAAGTATTAAAGAGAAACCTTAAGGAAAGTCATAGACTGTGTGGTAACAGAGCAGAGTCTTCACTAGATGGTCTCCTTCTGGAGTGAGCCATAACGTTACAAAATGGCCTTTTAATTGCTGCCAAGTAGTAAGCAGCAGTTGTTGCAACAGCATGAAAAAGTAAGATATAAATGTTTAATGTGTCTGCTTGGAAGTGGCAGGCAAGAGAAACATGACGTCAATGCATTGGTTTGAATTTAGTTTGCAATTCATGACTTTGGGAGTGCCCCTAGAGACCTCAGTTTGATACAAAGCCTAGTGCTGGTCTTTTCTTCTGCCATTCCACACAGTTATTCAGGCTAGTGCAAGCTATTGAGTGTTAATAAGCCAGCATGATCTTTTTAACCTGATTTTAGCTGATTTAAATAAGGGACCAGAAACCCTAAACTGGAAATGACTGGTAGACTTTTCCCATATCAGCACACCTACAGTCAGGCATTACAGGCTTTTTTTCAAGAAAGTTTGAGAATAAAAGCATTAACTTGCTTGTAGATTATTTTGTACCCAAACATAGGAAAATATTCTAATTTATTACAATGAAGTATCAGCTTTTCTTGATAAATAACACTGCTTCCACTTCTTCTAACAGTTGCAGGGGCGGGAGGAAGAAGAAAACTTTCACTGTTCAGCAATTCTTGCACCTAGATTCCAAAGTGAATTTCTGAAGGGCCAAGAGAAAATACAAGCATGTGCTACCTCTGGATCCATGTCATAGAAAACACTAAAGAGCCCACGTTGGCTGGAATTGGGTGGAACATGACCAAAAAAATCAGCTCCTTGAATTTTACTGTCCCAAAATCTGTAAGGAAATTGCAAGGCGACCTAGAAAGAGAGTGAGAGAGAGAGATGGAATTAAAGCATTTCATACCACAGAACTCATAACTGGATATAGTGTATGTTGTTCTTCTAATTCTTTTTCCCTTCTCCACTTAATCAGAGACGCCCAGTTCTCTGAGAGGGTCTCAACAAAGAATATATGGGCTATATAGGAAAACAGGGAGGGGAAAAAAATGCTGGTCTCACAATTGCAAACCCCCAGACTATGGAATTCACTACGGAAAATGCTTGAGAAATTCATCGGAATGTTTACAAACCTAATGTAGAACTCAGTGGTCCCCACCCTGTTTGTGCAGCTTCTGAATCCTGCCTTTAAATGTCAACACTGTTATTGTCCTGGTTCTGGCACTACTTCTGTTCTGTTCTAAGCACCCATCTTAGTAGGAATCTGCTCAGGAGAGGCTGTCTTTTTGTACTGGGAAAGGGTGGGAGATTTTACACTGGTCAAATACACAAACTGCAGCATTCTGAAATAGTTTTTTCTGAAATAGGCTGCTCCTATCTACAGAGGACCTCGTCTGCTGGTCAGGTGGCCTGTAGCAGACCTCCACTATGATATCACCTTCCCTTTAACCCTGAACCATAAACTCTTGGTTGACTCCTCCTCTATCCCTAGGTGAGCTCCATGCTCTCCAGCTGGTCAAAGACATAGAGGTGGACACCCTCTCCCCACCTCCCCAGCCTGTCCTTCCCAAAGAGCCTGTATCCTTCCATTCCAACACTCCAGACATAGGAGCCATCCTACCATGTCTCCATGATGCCAGGCAGGTCACAGCCCTGCAGATGTGCACACATCTCTCACACCTCCTGTTTATTTCCATGCTATGTGTGTTGGCACAGGGGTATTTAAGGTGGGCCCCCCATAAAGGTGACATAAACACACCTGATCCTTGGTCAGATTCTGCTCTATTGTACACAAGTAAAAACCAAATGTGTAACAAATCCTGAGAAATACAGAGCAAAAGCAACAGGGACAAAGCAGCCAATGTTTCTACAAAAAGAAAATGAAATTACTTACCTTCTCAATGACTCCTGCTCCCAAACTATTAATGGCTTTAATTTTTTTTTCTGACAGTGGAGGATTAAACTGAATGGCATTTTTCTGAAGAAGGGCCAGTGGTACAGTCACTAAGACCTGAAAAATAATTACAAGAGTAGCAAAAGCTGAATACTGCAGTTAAGCCTCACAGCATCCTCTTAGCTATCTTGGATTATTCTTGTAAGATGCAGCATAATACTCACTAGACATCTCTAGATTAGTGTCTGGTTTTATTCCCCAGTGATGGGAAACACACGCCTGACATTCAGGTGGGAACTGTTCTTAAGTTGTGGTGGGTTAAATTGTTGTATCAGAGTGGCTAACCATGCTACCAGCTGTAATACCTCCTGTAAACTACAGCCAGATTATCAGGCTCTCCAATTAACTCTTTTTGAAAGGAGAGAAGATGCTCACTGCTTTGGTTTGGTTCCTTCCTTCCTTCACAGATCCCTTCTCTTTAAAATATGCTCAGTAACACTACTGATGTCAGTTGGTGTCCAATCTTGATCAAGTTTCTGTATTGCTTTAAAAATTACTATGAGTAAAATTAGGCAGCATGAAGCAGGTGGGGATACAGGGAGTAAGGGAAACTGAGAAATGTGGGTTGGCAAGTCCTGCATACAAAAGGGAACAATTTTAACAGGGTAGCTTCACATGGGGTCAAGCTGAGCAGGGAATGGAACCAGAAAAAGTAACTAGAAAAAGCAACTGTCACTTCAAAAAGCAGATAAATATCTATTTGTTTCACATTTTCAGTTCCACCTTTATAGTGCTTAGTTCCTCAAATCAACTAGTGCTCAAAACTCAAGCATGCTCAATGAAAAATAGGCTCTAGGACAACTAAATATGGGTCACTAGAATTCAGGAGTTTTCATCTTTGAGTGGGGAGAAACCAGACTAAATAAGTCCTCTATAGTGTTCTTCTAAAGAAAGACAAAAAGGACATGTAGCGTGGTCAATATTGTTCTTGTATTCTCTAAAATCCTTCATCTTGAAGCATATTTGTTACCTTTTGTGTTGTCCACACTGTTCCATCTGTAGTAGTGACCTGTACTTCTTCACCAGAATAGTCAATGCTCTGTACCTATTGAAAGACAAATTGAAGATTATACTACAAAATCTACACACACGATGCATATTCAGACAGGAATTAGCTAATGATAGCACCAGTCTGAAAACTACAAATCAAAGAACACAAATTTCCAGAGAAATATGGAAACAAACAAAAAAAAAGCCCCACGGAAGCTAAGAAAGAAAAATCATCATGATTCTAACATATAAACTCATTGTATCGTAATATTTAAGTGCTGATAGTCATCAAAGAGGATTTCCAGAAATACTGAAATTATTTTTAAGAAAAGAGAGGACAAGTTGAAGTAATCACAGGCCCAGATTTGCCTGGTCCAAAAGAATACAGAGATATGACTGGGTGCTTCAAAGCAATCCAAGACAGGCATCACATCAACATTTTCCAGACTCACTGGGAAATTCAGCCGGATGTCCAGCCCCTCGGCCAGTTTTTCAATCACAGTAGAATATCCCACAGTGAGAAGAGTGTGATCTCCAGCAAACTGAGCAAAAAACTCATTGTGGTCCCATGAGCGTGCAGATACCTGTGGACAGAACAGAACTAGCTGTCTCTACTGCTGAGGGGACCTGGGTACTAGCCAAAGTCCCACAGTTTAGAAGAAGCCCACCCTAATTCCTGTCACAATTGGGGGAAAAAAGAGTGTATCACCAGAACGTATGGCAGCACTGAGAAAAGCTAACACCTTATTTACCCAAGGCAACTATACAACACAAGAATTACTGGATTAAGAAATGTCAGCATATGGGTTGGTCACTAGCAGGGAATTTATTGTTCTGCTTGGCAGAGAAAACAAGGAAAGTAGTACAAAAATCTGTGTGGGTTGCAGTGTATTTATTTCAGTTTGCTGTCTCTAGCAAAACAGATTTTACAGCCTTAAGACTTCAAATAAAAATGGAAATACTTTCTTTCCCAACATGAAGGGGAAAATATGATGCAAAAAAAATAGAGTTTTTCCATCAGTTCAGAGGTTCTTCCATGATAACTTTCACTGACCTTCTCCTTCCACCCCTGCAAACTCGTAGCACAACAGTGATGGTTGCACTAAGCAATCACCACTTAGCAAAAAGTCTGCAGCCCTTCTCAAACTGCTATTTAGATGCCAATTCCTATCACTGCAGCTGCATTTACTTCATTTTGTGGTTGTAAAATTGAAGGTAAGATCTCTTTGGAAGCACATCATGAAGTCCCACCAGATTCCCTAAGGCAGTGCTGGAGTCTGAGTCTCAATGCTTTTAAAGAACAGGTCAGGGACGCAGGAACAGCTTAGGGATAACTGATTCTTCCTTTGGGGCCATGGGCTGGATCACATCACTTCTCAGTGTTACATCCAACCCTAGTTTCTGTGAAGCTCAACCACTTCATGTCACAGCTGCCAAAACTCACCTGAGAGAGATTGCTGCCACAGGCATATTCCAAATTACTGAGATGGAACTGGAGGACTTTCTCTTCCAGCTCACTGAACTGGATTCCAGACTCCTGAATAAAGGCTTTATAGATCTCTTGTATTTTTTCTGTGAAAGAACATGTTCAAAAAAAAGAATACATCATGATTTGCCAGAAGTCCTCCTGCATTTCAATATGCTGTTCTCTGGATCACAAGACTTTCAAGCTTATTGCTAATTTGCACTAAGATGTTGGGGTTTTTTTCTCACAGTAAAACCACAAGATCTTTCCGTTGATAAAAGTACCAACTTTGTTGTTTAATTATAGGTTTACCTAGTAAAATCTTCTTCTGCAGAAACAAAACATACATAGCTTCAGGAAAAAATAGATGTTAAAATGATTTAAAAAAAAAAAAAAAAAAAGCTGGGGTAGCCAGTTGAGACAGGAGAAAAGTGAATTGTTTAGCTATCATAGAAGTATTGAATGTTTTGGGTTGGAAGGCACCTTAAAGGTTATCTAGTTCCAACCCCCCTATCATGGGTGCAGACACCTTCCAGGTTGCTCAAAGCTCCATCCAACCTGACCTTGGACATTTCCAGGGATGGGGCATCCACAACTTCTCTGGGCAACCTGTTCCAGTGTCTCACCCTCCTCACAGTACAGAATTTCTTCCCAATATCTAATCTAAATCTACCCTCTTTCATTTTAAAACCATTACCCCTTGTCCTACCACTCTGCTTTCTGATAAGAGTCCTCCCCATCCTTCCTTTAGCCCCCCTTTCAGTACTGCAAGGCCACTTGCTCTGAGTTCTCCCTGGAGCCTTCTCTTCTCCAGGATGAACAATCCCAATTCTCTCAGCCTGTCCTCATAAGGGAGGTGCACCAGCTCCCTGATCATCTTCGTGGCCCTCCTCTGGACCTATTCCAACAGGTCCAAGTCTGTCTTACGCTGGGGGCTCCAGAGCTGGACACAGTACTCCAGATGAGGTATCACCAGAGCAGAGTAGAGGGGAAGAATCAC
This sequence comes from Brachypteracias leptosomus, assembly GCA_013401335.1. Classification (NCBI taxonomy): domain Eukaryota; kingdom Metazoa; phylum Chordata; class Aves; order Coraciiformes; family Brachypteraciidae; genus Brachypteracias; species Brachypteracias leptosomus. Next base: position 290,388 of record VYZX01000786.1, read on the forward strand.
CTCCTTTGACTTGCTGGCCACACTTCTTTTGATCCAGCCCAGGATGCAAATGGCTTCCTGGGCTGCAAGTGAACATTGCTGGCTCATACTCAGTTTTTCATCCACCCACACCCCCAAGTCCTTCTCCATAAAGCTACTCCCAACGTACAGCTGAAGACATTTCAAGGAAAATACACTTTAAGAAAACAGAGAATCCTTGCAAATAAATCCTGCTTAATTTTTACAAAACCTGAAGGGCTGAGAAATCTGATCCAGAGTTCACTGAAGAACACAGGAGTTGCTAAGTCTGTCTTACAGAATCCATGCTGAAAAGATTTGGGAGACAGACATTTCTGATCTCGTTTATTTTTGTCACTGAAGGTGCCTGCATGCCCTAAGTGTGGTGGGAGGCGTTACCAATGGAGATGGGACTATTCTTGCCAGCAGAAGGCTTTGATCAGGCTCCTTTTTACACAGATTCATCAAAAAGTACAAGAGCTATGGGCAGCTATCAAGAAGCAAGACTTCTGAACCCTAGTTATGCTGAAAAAGCTACCTCATGAAAACAAGATAGTACATCAGAAGTCATAGAGTATTATAAAAGACTTCAAATTAGGTTTCCTTAAAAGTTACAAGTGACATTTTGGTCTGTGTGCTTGACAGCCAACCTCCCTTTGTCTGCCTCACAGCCAGGTTATCACTGTTGGATTGAAGGGCAGATGTTCAGCCACATGCTTCTAAAAATGTCTGATGCAAGAGCCAATTTAATGTAAAACTCTACAAACAGCCAACATCTTCACTTTGCCACACAACTCCCACTTACCACCAAGAGGAACATCTTGATGTTGGGTTTTATCTTTCCTCCACTCAGAGACGACATCTAGGATGGCATTGAAATGAAAGTCCATACGTTTATCAATAGTGGGATCTGTTATCCTTCCACCTTCCTGGATCAAGTCACATTTCTCCCCTAGTTTGTGCATTTTAATGCCAAGCTTAAGAAAAAGACATTTTATTGCTTTTTAAGTATGGAAAAACTACAGTGCCTAGCCTGCTCAAGGTTATTTCAAGTGAGTCCCTTAATCCCAGATTTAAGTGATGCTACTTAAAAAATATCCATGACCTTAAATAATTAGTCATATTACCTCAAACTCCCGTTCTAAAACTGGAATACTTTCTATCCATTAATTGTCCACAAACTGCTTTTCCCCACTCTTCCATCCTTTTCTTGAGGATTCCCAGAAACCTCATCTCCAACATTCCTGTCAGGCCAGGGGCTAGGACGGAGATGTTGTGTCTGGTAATCAAACATGATGAACCAGTCGCTTTCATTTTTGCCTCACCTTATTCTCTATTATTACCATTAAAATCACTTCTTTTGTACAACTTTCTGGTGCCCAAACAACTCCCTACATTCAGGAATTGACAGGATGCTGTTTGCCAGTTACCACCAATGTTAATAAAAAACATTCCCACAAAGGGATAGGCACCTAGGACATGTTCAGAAGTCACTGCTCCTCACCTCAGCTAAAACATGATTTAAAAAAAAGAAAAAAAAAATCCTCATGACAATATAGAGCATTAAACAGGTGAACCAGCACAGGCTGGATTTGCACATCTCTCTTAACAAAATTCTTACTCAAGTTCCACTTGAAGTTCAGCTTCCTGCCCAAAAAACCCCAAACCAACAAATTAAAACAAAAAATTTAAAAAATACTGAACCACAGTGTGTTTGCATCAGCAGTTGTTGGACATATTCATCTTAACTTGTGTGGGATTGAACTAGAAATATAGACTGAGCAAAGGCAAGTATGTCCTAGGAGCACGTATTATGGCAACATAGCAAGCTGTAAAGCCTTTCTCAGCTCTAGGGAACTCTGCTGGAGACCTTTTACATTAATATCTCCAGAAAAGGGGAAAAAAAGGGGGTTTCTTCTGCTTCTGAAGCTGGAGCTGCTTTGTTTTTCCTTACATAAATGCCCGAAACCATTCTGCAGCCCTTCTCTGTCCCACAGATCTCATAGCAACACGGAGTTTACTTACAATGCCAAAGAATGTTTTCATCATGCCATGAGAAGGACCCCCACCCTTACCCAGCCACCCTTTAAGGCCAGTCTGGCACCAGTGACAACGCACGACCGCTGCAGGAACCCACTTGCTCACACATTAGTGCCATTGGGTTGTTGACACATCCGTTGACGATCTGTGCGCCCCTCCCAACAGTGACTCCTTTGAACGTCTTGTCGTCCCACACTCGGCCACCAATTCTGTCTTTAGCTTCTAACACAATGACCTGTGACACAACACAGCTCAGTGAATTGTAAGATTTGATTATATTAAATATTATATATTAAATGTCATCTGTTCAAGTCCAGAGAGAAGGAGAAAACAAACCACAGCAAACCCCCAAGCAATCATAGAATTGTCAGGGTTGGAAGGGATTTTAAAGATCATCTAGTTCCAACCCCCCTGCCAGGGCAGGGACACCTCCCACTAGATCAGGTTACTCAGAGCCCCATCCAGCCTGGCCTTCAAAATGTCCAGGGATGGGGCTTCCACCACCTCTCTGGGCAACCTGTGCCAGTGTCTCCCCACCCTCATGGTGAAGAACTTCTTCCTAACATCTAATCTGAATCTACCCACCTCTAGTTTTGAGCCATCCAGCAATACTAACAATCTCAATGCTTTATTTTCATTTGTGGATATAGTGCACTTCAAATTGTCTTTTAAAGGTTACAACCCTAACAAAAATAAGCTTTTTTTTAAAAAAAAACTCTTCAGGAAATCTCAACATTGGAGTTTAAGTCATGCTGCAAGCTATTAAATACAACAATCCAGGTGCAGTGTCCATCTGAGGAAGCCTTTGGAGAAATTTATTCTTGGGATAATCCAAGAAAACCCCATTCTCATGTATTTCCACCATTCTCAAATACCTCCTTCAGCATCCACTACTTGTCACAGACAGACATGGGATATTGGACTAGATGGATGTCTGACTATGTTTACCCTTACTTATATTTTTATTTTTAGAGTCAGTATGTTCTCCAGAACAATAGAAAGCAAGTGTGCATAAATACATAAAAATACATACATTTTATATATTATATACATATGTGACCTGATCTAGGTGATCTTGCTCTAGCAGAGGGGTTGGACTAGATGATGTTTCGAGGTCCCTTTCAACCCCTAACATTCAGTGATATAGTTATATAAAATATTTGTACATATTATTTATAAATTTATATATATATATATATATATTAAAAAGGTCCTGCCAGTTTATATTTATGTATTTTACTGGAGGACAGCTTTCCACAGGACTTGATGTACAGAAAGGCTGCATGAAAATTTGCTTTTTAGCAACCAAAGGATGAGATAATGGGACTATAGGATTCAGGGATTCATATAAATATATACATATATGAACTTATCAATATATAAATCTGGAAAGTCAGACACTGCTACATTTCCTTAAACATCAGCCCTGCAAACACTTCATATGTAAAGAGACCCACTGATTTTCGTAAGAATATTCTGATATGTAAAATTATGTCAATGTATAAATACTAAGGTCACACTGTCAATGATAAATATGAGGAAAAAAGGAAATAATGCCATTTGCTTGTTTTTAATAAGCAGTAAGTAAAGTGCACAAACAAAAGAAAATTTCACCTCATTAAACAGCCATCATCATTTACAATCCCATGACTATCCACACCTCCCTTCTCCTCCCAGCATAATATAACTTACTTCTATGTAAAATATTCAATGCATGCTTTGTTGAATTTTAGGTACAAATAACTGCTGGTTTTAAACAGCAGATTTACTCAGTAAAACCTCAGGTTTTACAAATGAATTAGGAGGCTCTATACATAAATATTTGTAACAAGAATGTAATTTTTTTCATTTTGATGAAGAACACTTGAGAACCAGAGGAAGTCTGATTTTTTAGGTACTGTAAAAGTTTCTTACCTTAATTCCAAAGTTGTGCAGTTGTCTGGCTGCTGCTAATCCTGCTGCACCAGCCCCAACAATAATGACAGATTTCTAAACAGTAATGAAACATTTCAATAAATAAAAATTGTTAGAACTGGAATAGAAATTCTAATTGCATACTTATTCTTCTTGCTAAAGTTAAAGATACCTGTAGGTTTCAGAACACTAGATTTTCTTGGTCTCTAAAGTAATCAGTGATAACTTTTAAAGATGATAGTGTATTTAATATAGAGAAAAGATCAATTCTAGCTTTGATAATAGTAACAATGTTGAAGAACTTTAAAAGCAGATGTCTCAATTTCTTTTAATGGAAACAGCTGAAATTATCAGTCAAATAACAAAATCTAACTGAAGTTACCAGACAAGAAGCACACTTACCTCATAATGATTTCAACCACAGACTGGGTCTCCCAGTAAAGATTATTTTATAAATTAAAAATATATAGAAATACACTTTCCAAACACAAACTTACAATTTCTAGGAGATATTCCATTACAGAATACAGTAATTTGATAAGTTTCTGTATGCTGTCAAACAAATTGCTAGTCATAAATTATGTCCCCTTTAATCATAGTTCTTGCAAACCAATATGGAACAGGAGAGTCCTCACCTACAGAATCAGAGGTGTGTTACCAGGTCCAGCCATGAGCAGAACCCAAACCATTCTGTAATTCTATGAGCTTAAGTGTATTGTCTATTTTTCCACACAGTTCCCATCCATCTGAAAAACTCACAGGAAGCACAAAACCATCAGACTGAATTCCACAGATTTTAGTGGGAACAGATCCTTGCTGGGAAGAGTCCCATGCCTGTCGTTTCCATAACCACTGTGGGCAGATGAGAACCGTGTGGAAAATGTGCAACGTGTTTGCTCTTTAGATGTAATTTTTACAGAAATGGTTGGGATGATAGGTAATGAGCAGAAAATCCAGAAAATATTGTATTTCCCATGTAGTTTTATAGCACAAAGGGATTATTACAGCAACTTACATTGTGGTACTCTTTAGGAAGAAGATACTGGTCAGGACCAACTGATAAAATCCCTGTGTTAATTAACCCTTTCCTTGTCATAAAATGAAGTATCCTCTCCATCTCCTGCACGCAGCGAATGCGCACAAGCCCCCGGACTATGATGTGATGGATACATTTTTGAGGGGTAAGAGCCTCCTGCAAAGGAGAAACAAAGAATAGAAAGCATTGATTTTCTAATATTCAATTTTTTTTCATCTGTTTACATCATATTTAAACTGTAAAGCAGATGGTAGAAGTGAACCAGGTTTCTGAGAGTGTTTTAAAAGCAGGTTTTGTGGAAGTTTGTTGCTAGCCAGCTTTACACAGGAGGTAACATGGCAGATTATAATGGAATGAAAGCAGATGAGTCTATGAGATTCTCTCACAAACTCCTTGGGGTGCTTCATTAGTACAGGAATGGTATTGAAATACACCCCTGCAAAATCAATCTACCTGGTGGCAATGCTGACAATGACATTCCAGTAAAATCCATTCCAAAAAGAAAATAAGATTAATATCCAAAAGCTTCACATAAATACAGGCATTAGTATCTGAAAACTTCAGTATGTGAATTCCATTGAAGGCAGCATCATAAAATTAGCTTATGTAAAAAGAGAATCACTTCGCTGTCCAACAATCATATGAACACCACCACCAAAATAATCATAAAGCACCCACAAACACTGCTTAGAAATGTTCAAGCATCCCTTTAAAGGTTAATAGCTGGACAGACTCAATAGAGTTTTAATACTTGTAAAACTTTTATATTTAGCTGCAAAAGAAACTCCAAGGCATTAAACCCCTCCCCCAAAAAAAGCCCAACCCTGAACTAACAACAAAAAATCAAAACCAGCCAATCTTAGAATGGATTTTTAAAAGTACAGGAGCAATTTTTCTGGTGCATAAGGAGATGTCTAAGAAGAAAATTCCCCATCCCAAAATAGTAGCTATTATTTGCAGACAAACAAATTAACTCTTGGCCTCTCTTACCTTGCAGTTTGTGTACCACAGAGCCAAAATCAGGTTTCTCAAAGCCAAGTACATGGTGGGGTCTCGTGAATATTCTGGGAACTCATAGAGCTCATCCAGTTCCATGACATCTGGCCTCACACAAAGTGCTTTCCCACATTCGTTGGGCTGGTAAAAAGGCTGGAAATACTTGTTCATGCCTGCAACTGAATAAAGACACACCAAGAACTAGTCATATTCCAATGTATCTTCATCAGATTTTCTTCCCTCTAAGACGATCCATTGACCTCACACATAAACAAGTAATGAAGTTTCCAGCCTCTAACCACCTTCAGAATGATCTCATCTATCTTGCTCTCCCCTCTCCTACCCTCTTGGCTGTGCAGCCTTAATTACTGTCCTGCTATCTGATGGGTACCTCTTGGACCTATCAGAGTTTTGTCAGTATGTGCCCTTAGATGTCATGAGTCCAACAAGGAACAGGATCTAAACTCAAGTCTAAGGTCTAGCATCACTGTACAGGCTCATGAACTCTGAACTCCTTCCATCTTCAACTCCCAGTGCTGCCCAAAGCAGGTAGTAACTGCAAGTAATCATCTTCCACGTGCTGTATCGGTAGCTCTGCATAATGCACTGTTCTGTTTGCTAGGCAGGTAAATATCTGTTGAATAGATGAACAGATTTCTTTTCAGCACCTAAGGAGAACAAAGCCTGCTAAGACAACACAGAAGCTGAACTTTCCTCACAGCACCATCTCTGAGATAAGGGAATCCTAAATTACCCTTCTCCATATCTCACCCATTCTGCAGATCCACTCTCCCAGGCTGCCAGTCTCAGCTGTCATCAGCCAAAAAATTAACCTCAACCCAATCTGAGTGCCTGCAGAAATCAGATCCTTTTCTCCAAAGATCCATAATATCAAATGAGCAGCATCGTGTCTTGTTTTGATAAAACTTCACTTCCTTAAAAACACAATTAGCCTTTAAATACCTGCATCTTAATTTCCCATTTCTATAAATGAATGACAGGTGGTAACCAAGAAGCCTGTGCAGTGTGTGCTTACTCCTGAAAGAAATGCTGTACAAAATATATTACCTTTATTTTACAAACGAGTAAAGTGCATCGAAGAAGCACAGAGGCAGTCACACAGAGAGTGTGTATGAGTGCTGAGAAAAGAACCAGTGTTTCCACACCAGGAGCATCATGTGCCTTATAAACTCAGCTATAAGACAAAGTTTATCACACCTATTTAAGCAACAGAGCCCTGCAGATGGCCCTTACCAGTCAAATTAGGCACGCTCTTTAAGTGCTCTAACTTCACAAGGTTGGATTCACCAGGTAACCGATTAGTGCTGGTACAGGATGGACTCATGCCCACGCAGTCTGGATAATATGCAGCTAGAAAGGGAGCTGCCACACTGTCTTTCAGCAAAGGAGGGAGTATGAGCATGGAGTACCACCAATGGTCTGAAACTTCAGCCACTCTCTGGCCAAGCGGAGAAGTGAAGGAAAGAGGGGAGAAGAGAACACGTCAGTACTTTGAAAACGTTGGAAAATGAACCAATTCCCCCCTCCCTCCAAAACTGAGACCAAAAAGCTCTAGAGGTACCAATCTCAGGATTGTAAGTCATAAAGACATTTTCTCTCCCTCTTTCCCCTTCCTCAGCCTGACACAGAAAACCTGCAGCTTTAATCTCTTCCTCAGAAATGGAGCTGACACGTCACAAACTCCACACAGCCACGTGGAAAGCAAAGAGATGACATGCCACGACAACACTGCTATGCCTTACCAAGCCCTTTATAAAACATTTACAGTCATTTATGTACTCAGAAATCTGGACTTGGAAAAGTCTACACTAACTGGTCAATTTAATTTAGACTCTGCTATCCCCAACAAAGACCTTCTAAAACTCTAAGAAACACTAATGACTCAGCTTTCATTTACAAATCAAACATGCATTAAGGAAATGAAACCACCAAGCTTCTACAAGAGTCAACAATAAGCTTGAACACGTTTCCTGGGATGGAGGTACCTCAGGTACACTTGTCAACATTGGCTTATTGAACATCAGATCATACTAAATCTGAAATGCAGAGTTACATGATCATAAGCCCATGGAAACACCAACATACATCAACTCTAGTTTTGTATTATGAGGGAGAGGAAAGAGAAAACACCTTCTGATGTTCTCTTGCAGTCTTTGAAAAGAGGAAACTAGCTTGAATAAAGACAGAAACCACCTGAAAGACAGGGAAATTTTAGGATGGGGAATTTTATTTGAAAGCTGGCAACTGAAGTGTTTTGCCTGATCAAAAATGAGAGTTAGGAGTAAACCCTGAATCACAGGCTGCAACTCAAAGACACCATAAACCACCTGAAAGCTAACTGGCATGGTAAGGGAAAAGAGGAAGAAGATGGGAAAGTAGCAGGCCCTAGGCTCTGTTGCAAATAGTGTCTGACAGTTTCCTGAGCAGAATGCATAAATACCACCATAATTGGCCAAAGGACCAAGAAAAGGAAAGAAATATGCCGTGCTTTAAGTTCACTTTCACTTTCTAGGACAAATGAGGAGGAGCAGCCACTACTCACCAAGTCCTCAGGCATGGAACACTGGTCTGAGCCCTCAGTCTGAAAGAAAAATGAATATTATCAGAGCTATTCTTACACTGTACCACAAAAATTAAATATAAAACAATTGAGCTATGGCATATTTATTTAAACTTAAAGAAAAGCAAATGAAAAATGTGTTAAGTGTTAGTCTTCTGGAGCAGAGATGATTATGTCAGTAAAAACAGAGCAGAGAAATGCATAGCTAAAGAACACAAGCATGCCATAAAGCAAAAAGTGTTGCTTTATGAGAAATGAAAATGAAAAAATGTTTCTTATTGGTTGTTAGTTTCTACTGATCAGATATTAAAATATACATTCTATTCGATGAAATGGAGTGGAGCACTGAAGCAAACAAATGAAAATAAAAATATGGGGTTTTATATGTCCCTGCCATGGCAGGGGGGCTGGAACTAGATGGTATTTGAGTTCTCTTCCAAGCCAAACCATTCTGTGATTCTATAGAAGAAAATCTGGAAATACCCCACATTTTCCAGAGAGAATCTTCCAGACTAGACTATTTAAAAAAAAAAAAAAAAAAAAAAA